>JAPMOR010123149.1:78407-125405 GCA_026543865.1 Argiope aurantia
AAATAGTGCTTGTTTAAAAAAAAAACTCCACAAAATAGTGCTTGTTTCAATGGTGTTAAAAATGCAAAACAAAATATGGAAGTCATATATGGAAAAAAATTATCACAGATTAAGAAAATCAAATTTCACATTTATTTTTAAATATGTGCAACTTTGCAAAATATTTCTCATAAGATAAACGAAAATCTTAATATGAAACAAAAATTTAGTTCTTCAGATTTTTCAACATGCTTACGTTGCATGTGGATTAATATTTGAAAATCGCTTTCCATGGTTTAAATTCTTGAAAATTAAGAAGTATTCTTTCTTCACATAGCACTGGCAACAAGTCGGGAATTTGAATGAATCTATGTAAGTATATGTACCATTTGGATTTAATGCTAAAAGTCTCTTGTAAGAATACTTTTGGCGGCATGATGCAGTATGTTCCAATGGAAGAACTCCACTGTCACTGTAATAGCGACAGGGCTCATCAGGATTTCTGGAACAGACAAGTAAATGGAATGGATGTGTATGACTTAATTCATAAATATGGATGTCTTAATTTGAATTATAAATAATGCAATGACTTTTGAAGGTTCTAACACCATAGTGTGTTAAAACTTCAAATGACATTTAGCTCGGCATTTTTACTTCTATATTGTCATTGCATTATTAGAAATCCTAAAACAATAAAATTGGATCATTATCTGACAATCATTATTCAAGAATTTAAAAAAAAGTCATCTTTTAGGCTAATCAGTATTAGAAATGTGAATGTTGCGTTAAGTCTAGAATTAAAATGTTATGTTCATTTTCATCTCTACATACTTCAGTAAATATTTTATCTTTAGAAAATTAAATTCATAGAAGACAAACACCAAATTCTAAATATGCGAAAACCCCGATTAATCCCGTCGTAATCATAATAACTCACAAAATAACACTTAATAATTTCAAGCACAAAAAGAACAATCCTATTGAAAAGGGCAACTTTTTTTCCCTCAATAAAAAATACTCCTCTAGGAATATAAAAATTTATTCAGGTCGTTAGCCTTGTGAATCGTATTTAGAAAAGCTTTCTTGAGACATTACCATTTTAAATAAAAAGAGAAGTACACTTTGTTGTGCCGAAAATCGAATTAATTATGAAAATTTGAATATCAAAATCGCGCATTTTTATAAGATTGTAAGGAATTTCATTGACAATTTCAAAACTCATGCGCCAAAAATCGCAGTTAGGTTTCTTTCAATCTAAAATTATTAAATTTTTTTATTGTTTTAATTATCGCCAATATATATTTTTTTATAGCTATTTACAAAAAAATCATTTTCTGGAAAAGATAAATGAAATGGTAGATTTGGACATCAAAACAGAACAGTGTTTCCAAATATGGAATCAAAAGAAACAAAAAGAAAATTTTGATTCTCTAAAAGAAATGTTATCCGATTTTATTAAATCTCATACCTAGTATTTTAATTCATAATGATTAAAAGTAGAAGATCTCGTGCAAATATAAAAAAAGTAATCACGATAAACTGGAGAGAGAATAAAGAGATAAAGATCTAGAGAATTATTTTCTTATTTTTGTTCGCTTACTCGCATACTTCTGCCATGACAGTCTGTATATAGTCTACATCATTCACTACGAAGGCCCATTGGTCATTCTCATTGACCGCCGCCCTGGGATAGAAGATCCTAGATTGTTGTTTGCAGACGGTATCCTCGTCCAGGTCACCGGACTTTCGAGAACTAATGGCCATCGTGCCGAACAGTTCCACGAATTCCTCCGACGAATAGTTGATGGCTCTCCGGATTTCCTGCCTGGACAAAAGTTTTTATTTTCAATTACGAAGGTGGAAATTGATGGGAGGAAAGAAAATGACTAAAGTCAATCAATCACTAAAAGAAATCGCTTTTGTAATTTATGAAGTTGCGAGGAAATCGTAAGAGATAAAAGTGAAAGAAGGAACGCGCGATATTTAAGATTTACATTATGTAGTCAATTCAATTTTCAATTTAAGAAATTAAATATTTAAAAAAATTAAATTTTTCAAAATTTTAAAATAGAAACTAAAATATTATTGTTCTGTCGCATCATTTCAGGAGTTATTTGCATTGAATTAATGAGAGTACGTACAGAATTTTATAATTATTGACAATAAATATTTCTCAGAGAAGTATTGTAAGCATCAAAAAATTCGAACTCCAGAGAGATTCTTTTTTTCCTAGCATTTTCTATACAGGAACTTGTTCATTAATGCCTCTAATTGCTCAGTTGCGATCTAATAAGTACCAGTTCTCTAATTCCATAGATATTTGGATAATAAAAGAAAAATGGATGGTTTTCCAGATGGTGATTTATCTACGGCGTATTATCTACTTCTTTACATATTTTAATCTCAACTATTCTTATTTTGGGCAGGCAATTGTCTTTAAAGGCTTTTCTGAGCTTTTAAATATTTCTATCGCGAGAATTATTTTGGAAAACAAATTTTAGTGCATATTCTTTACTCGATTACATCTGCAGTTTTAGAAAATCAGTAAAGTTAATATTTCTGTCTGATTAAAAATAAATTTATTTTCAGATAAAATGAAATAAATTCCTGAATGAAATAAATTCCTGTTACTAAATATTTATTGAAATTATAAATATACTTGATGAAATTTTGAAGACCATATCTACAACAGATGCCTTTTAAATGGAACATCGCAGATACTCTTTGGTCACATTAATACAATGAGATCATTAGCAATTAGAATTTCAGAGTGTTGTGCATATTTCCTCGATTTTTTTTTCCTTTACTTTGAATTATTCGAACGCAAAAAACCCACAATAATTTAGAAACCTATGTAAAATAACCATAGGACATCGACTCACTCAGGGTAATTTTCCACTTTCTCACAGAAAGTGTCGCCCGGTTTTCGGGCACAAAGTGGGTGCCCGAAGTTATCAGTGGGTGGTGCCAGAGGTTGTTGCCGTCCCACGTAAGACACAACAGGATCCGGAAACACCGGAAGCGAATGCTCCGTCACATTGGTTTCCGGAAACAGGACCGTCTTTTCACTTTGTTTGTTGTTCCTCGCACTGGGCGGGTCTCGAGGCAACTGAGAAGACTCCCGGACATTACTCAGCAGAAAAAGGGTGGCCTAAAAATAATAAGAGAAATGATTCGGAATTGAAATTTTAAATGAATTGGTTCGATTTCATTCCTAACAATAAATCCTTCTCTAAAGTATTGTAAAGAAAGCCGAGTGAATTAAATGTGTGGAATGTTGTTTTTATTTAAATTAAAAACAAATGACAAAAATTTGCTAAATATTCGAAATTGAATAAAAAAGTTAAAAACTATTTTAAACACATTTTTTATGACTATTTAAAAAAAATTCTGAAAGTGTCAACTTAATTAAAAAAATGTAAACCAAACAAAAACTTAAGATTTTGTTTTGGCGTTTAACATTACAAAGGATTCCATTTTTCCAGCATTTACATTACATGGCATTCCATTTATCCAACGTTTACATTACAAAGAGTAAGGCGCCGATATAAATGATCCAGGTAATTAGAATTTTAAATACATTGATTATGATTTTAATTTTTGAATATTTACATTTTTTTTATATTTATTGTGACTTAATTTCCTCTTCAACTTTTTTTCTGTGTTTACCACTTTTAGATTTTTGCTTTGATCTCCAGAATATTGTTGAAGCTAGTTTCATTTTCACTTTCCTGTATATCAAGTACACAAGGAGAAATTATAAAAAAGAAAAAGTGATTGCGAGATTTTGATGAATCTTCACGTTTCAGATCTTCCCGAATTGGATTATGTCTACCATTATGTCACTATCTGTATGTAAACATAACTTAAAAATAAATAATGAGCTAAATAGATGAAATTTGGTACGTAATCTTTACATCAAATGTTCATATTCCTATTAAATTTTGTACTAAATCCACACGAACTCTCTGAGTGCATGTGAAAACTATAAAATGAAAAAAAAGGTAATTGAACAAAAATTCCTACACAGATTTAGCATCTATAGTGTGGTCCCGAATCAAATTATAAATCAAATCCTTCCAGAAGTTGACTGTATTTAGTCTACCCGTAGACCTACATAAACGCAAGGATTTAAATAAAGAAAATTTTGTCCTTAATTATAGAATCTTACATTTAATTTCTCAAATTCCATAGTCAGATGGAATTTTTCATATGGAATTATAACTTAATTAAAATTAATAGATTAATTCATAATTAAACGTTGCATTTCCATTGCGTGTTCCTCAATGTGTGTTCAATAATGTAAATTTAATTACTATTTGATTAAAGTTTGTGAATACAAAAACACAAAACTAAAACTACTTGTGAGTGATCAATTCAAAATTTCCATCCTTAGACAAATAAAAAGCAAACATGTGATAAAATTTGGCATGCAAGATTCAAACGCATGACTGAATTCACATATATTTGACATGACAATACAAGTTGGTTAGACAATAACTTGACTGCAACTGTTAATATGTTGTAACTGACATTAACTTGAGGAACTATTCACAATTTACTTAATATTACATATTTTTGGAATTTAGATATTTTTGCATTTTTTTATTATCTTATTTCCATCGTTATTTGTTTCAAGAATTAACATACCTGACTAAAAAAAATAATTGAGTGAAACAAAAGAGAGGAAATATATTAATGCAGATATAACAGTTTAAAATTCCGTGTGTATTGCAATGCGTATCATCTTTCTTACCATCTCACTATTACATCCCAAAAAAATATTGTATAAAAAGGGAAATAGTCTCTTATACAGAGAGAAAGTATTGTGTATTGAAAGTATCAAATTGGGAAATCACGAATTTGATTAATCTGCACCTTTTATAGTCCGAAAGACACATTCTTAGAATTATATCTGTCTGTCTGACAACAATAGCTCGAAAACTCTTTGAGGTACACATATGAAATTTAGTAAATGGTCTTTAAACAGAATTTACAGATTCTTTTTTATTATATTTGAAAGATATTGTCCACAAGAAGTATGTGACTGATTAGCTTTACTAGAGAATATAAGTTAATACGCTTAAATGCAAAATATAAATAGAGGAATAGGATATCAGACATACATTTAGTATTTAAAGTCTAAATTGTTGTGAAATTTTGAACCAAACTTGTGAAATATTTGACTATCTCTCGGTCTATGCGTTAGCATATATGTAGAGACAATTAATTTAAAATCGCAACGAATTAAATACATGAAATTTAATTAATTAAATTATAGCTCAGTATCAAATTTTGATTTCATTCAATCGAAAAAATGTCATCCTTAATGCATTTTTGGTTTTCTTTTCTCTATTCCGATTCATAAACTCGTGCAGGACTCTAGGAATGAAAATTTGAACACTCTCGGCCTTGCCCAAGATTCATAATTCTATGCGGCTGAAAGAGGAAAACACTTTCATCAGAGAATATGCGAAAAATTTCATACCACTCACGTTTTTCTGTCAGATTTAATCGGCTTTGACAAGCAGCTTGTTAATCAAGAAAATCAAATTCTCAAAAAATTTAACTCAGGCAGTTGGATTTTTTGCCATGTCTTTGTGTCGAAAAAAAGCAAAATGAAGATTCAATTGAATTCGTGTTTTTCGCTCGTATCAAATAATAAGGTGATTTTTTTTAAAGATACATTCCATGTTAGTCATTTATTGACTAAAAAGATGAATAATCTAGCCGAACAAACTGGTCCCCAAAGGCGGCTAGTTATAGATAAATATGCCAAAAACAAGCATTTTTGATAGATATTCATACAGAGTTAAAAGACTCCTTTTAGTTTTCATCATAAAAGACTTTTTACAGAGCAATTAAATAGATAAAATATCTTTTTTTCTGGTATATTAACGCAGTGTTTATTTTTTTCTAAGGGCTATTAAAAATTAATTCCAGTTTCAGAGAAGCTTTGTTATCTTCATTTAGCAAAGAAAAATAAAATGAAATAATATAGAACATATTTATTTTTTTAATTAATTACGTTACGTTTGTTTAATGTTCTTAACAATGTCGTCATTGCGAGACAAAAAGCAATATTACTCTATTTTAATAGCGAAGACTTCTAATCCGAAGTAAAAATGTATTATATAAAAAAAAACTAGGATCAATTGAAAAATTGACTTAATTTGTAAGTGAACATAATTTTTACATTGAATTTTTCAAACAGCTTTCAAATACTATTTTAAATTCCTTTTAATGTTTTTCAGGTTTATTAGGCTTTATTCCTCATGATATAAAGAAAGAATTAATGGAAAAGTTTACATTGTTGAACTCGATCACTACTAATAATAAAGATGTGTTTGTGTGTTGAACAATGTAAAGATCAAACCGTATGACCTACAAATGCCAAATTTGGTACATATAGACCTCGGAAGGTTCAAATTTTAATAAAAAAAATTATTTGAATTTTGACATTTTTCCACGTTAACTTTTCAGAACATTTTTGCACAAAAGATCTGCACCACAACATTTTAGGATCTTTTTCAAAGACGCCAATTTAGTTGATGTAAAATTTCTTCCTCAAAAATTATACAATTTTTAAAGATATTTTTAGGTTATATTTCAAAACAATATTTCAAATATATATTCAAATCGTTTTCCTTATTTTAAATATTTAATTACATGACTTTTTTACCATTCTTGAAACCTAAAGAAGGAGTCAGTTAATATGTAAGTAGTTTATAGGACAAATAAAAAAAAGGGAAGTCGCAATACCGCTAAATTTAGAAGATAGAGGAATTGGAAATTTACACCTTTAACAACATTAGGATATCATGGAACTGCCGTTCATGTACATAATAAAAAGATCATGTATAAGATAATTAAAATAACATGGTCATTTGGCAACATTCCTCACAAATGTTCAAGATAATTTGCATAAAGTTATAAATCTGTGTGAGGCTAATTAAAAATATTTTATCTTTTGTTTTAAAAATGTAGATCATTTATTTTTAAATCAAATAATTTTCAATTATTATACACAATTTCGTACCTCTTTTTTCAATGACTTTAGTATATTCTATTTCGTGTTTATTATGAATCACAATTCGCTTATTACGGAAGTCGTGATTTACACGCAGACGTTGCATATAAATAGCGACAAAAATACATCAACATTTAAAGGCTTGTGAACTGAGCATTGCATAAGGCAAAGGAAATTACAGAAATTTTCAGGATGTTGCTCTACATGTGTATTTTATCATATTATCTAATTTATCATATACTGATAATACATATTCTACTAAAAATATCTTATTGTTTATGAATAAATATTTGCGTTTTATATTTGTCATCTAATTAGGAAGTGATTTTGTGATTAGCCGGATTAGAAAATAGGCTTATCTCAAAATCTCGCATAATCAACCACTTAAATTTATATGTAACAAAATTAAACCTTTAAATTTGTTAAAGTTACAAATTACGGAATTAAACTTGAAACCATCCAAATATTTAAAATAAAAGGTAAACCCTATTGTTTTCCTTCGTCGTTTTGCGCATGCGTTAGGACGGGTTTTAATACGACAAAATAGGGATGAAAGGAAATATGAAAGTAGGAGATGTTTACATTTAACAATTCCAGAAATGCACAAATCCTTCTGCGTCTCACCCTTTAGTGAGATAGAATAGTCAAAAAGTGGTCGTCTCAGAATACTGAAACGAACAGTATGTGTATCAACAACTAATGCTTACGAACACTTAGAAAAATAGATCTATTCATTCACAAGTAAAGATGCGATAAAAATGAGATAGAGAAAATTTAATAATTTAATATTTCAAAAAAATTTTAAAAAAATTAAAAGAATGTTTTTTAACTATTTCCTAATTGAATATTCAATTGAGATAAAATGTCAGTCTGACCCAATAAAGCGTTTTATGTATCATTCATATTTTCTGGCTTTCTAATAATGGTTCATTCGCTGGAACAAATACAATAATATGAATAAACAACTTTGCAACTATTTTCAAAGAATTAAACACTTTCCATCCTTGTTAGATTTCGTATAACAAGTAAATATTATGTTCTAAAATTTGTTTCCTGTAGAATTTTTTGATAGCAATATTTATTTTAAGATGAAAGCAGATTACAGATTGTGGCTGTCATGAAAAGACAAGCTGGTTATAACGGAAGTTCGTTTGAAGAAAAACAATTTTAATATGTTTAAGAAACTGATATACACAGGGTTAGCAAGAAATAAGTTACCCAATTTAAAGGGCTCTAAAATGAGTTCTATTGATCCAAATGAGATAAAATTTGAACTTCATATTGTTGAGATGACGTGCTTTACATTTATTAAAAAAAATTAGTGCAAAAATTCAACGTTATGTGGCGTTTTAATACTTTTAAAGCTATTTAATATGGTTTATAATTGTTAAATAAAATAAAATTAAAATTTCTCAATATGCCTTCCTTTATTTCCAACAATATGCTCTAATCGGAGAACCATATTTTCTATAAATGACCAGAGTGAGTGCTGGAATATTAAGAATATGGCGCTGAATGTTGTCCTTCTGGTAGAGATGATGATCTTTGACTGTAGATATTGTCCTTTAAATAATCCCTCAACCGAAAGACGCAAGGAGTGATGTCCGGAGAGAGAGGAGGCCATGCTATTGGGAAATGACGGCTGATAACTTGCGCTTCTGTGAAAAGCTGTATTAATAATCGCTTTACACGATGATCAATATGAGGTGGTGCACCATCCTGCATGAAAATGATGCCTTGAAGACAACCATGCTGTAGAAGAGTTGACATTACAAAATCCTTCAGCATATCATGGTACAGTTGTCCTGGGACGGAAAGGTGTACATTCCATTTAAAGTTATCTCTTCAAAGAAATACACTCCAATGATAAAGTTAGCTATAAAACCACGCCATACTGCCACTTTTTCAGGATGCAAGGGTTATTCCTGAATAACGTGAGGTTTCCCTCTGCCCGAATTCGACAATTGTAAGTGTTAACTTGCCCATTGAGGTAAAAAGCGGCCTCATCACTCCGCAGAATATGCCATGGCCAAGTTGTGTCCACCACCATTCGAGCAAGGAACTGAAGTGCAAAAGTTTTACGGACTTCTAAGTCCCCGTCCTGCAGCAGGTGCACAGATTTGATTTTGTATGGATAAAATTGAAAAATCTGCCTTACGATTTTTCGTACAGTTGAATACGGCATATCCAGAACACGGGAAATAACTTGCAAACTCGCACATTTATGCGACAATTGATTGCTGGCTTCAACGAGAGCAGTCGCAACGTTTTCTACGTTGGAGGACAGGATTCTTTTTCGTCTTGTACCTGGATGATGATGTTACTTTTTATATTGAAATTATAGAATATTTTTCTTTTTTAAAAAAATAAATTGAATTATTTCAATATGTGCTCAATATACAAGCCTTCAAGTCCAACCAAATATTGCAAATTCAAGACAGCGTGATCTACCTAAAGTTTCATGCTGAATTTCTAGTAATTCCGATTCTTAAATCAACATCAAAATCATATTTATCTTTAAGGGCTCTGTCTTTTCAATATCCTTACAATCAGAACCCGCAAATATTCGAATCAGATGAACCGGTGACCAAGCATTTCGGACCATCAACTAATTATGCGATCTTATCCAAAAATTTGGTAAGGCAGTTGTTAACAGACATAGCAACATGAGATAAGGCTCCATTTTGCATAAATATTTTCTGGAAATTTACTTGAATGGTGCCTGTAATGGTACAGTGAACTCACCCTGTTAATGTAAGATTTTCGGGAAAGTAATGATCCAGTAATAAAATCAGATATCTGTCACAAATTGTCACAAGCGCTGATTGTAAAGGTATTCTATATAAACATGTGGATTATTCATTATCTATGAATCCCATATCCTACAATTCCGTATGTTGATTTGTCTGTATAAAGTGAAATATGCTTCATCAGTCCACAAAATCATTTGAATCCATGATTTGACGTTATCAATTTTGAAAAGAATTAAATACGCAGAATTATTTCTTTGTTGCAGATCTCGGGTTTGCAAAAAGCAAAATTTCAATTTCACACGGATCAAAGCGTAAGATGTAGCACAAGATTGCGTGCACGGTCGTCCATGATATTTACATGATCCTTTCCACACTTCTAGTGCTCACATGTCGCTAATCCACCGATTCTGAATTCATTGCTTCCCTAAGCTCTTTCTGTATTTCTTGATTCACGGGCCTTCGTTCTTCCAATTCCTGGGAGCATCCCAAGTTCTCATGTAATTTCAAATTTACTAATCGTTTTCATCAAGCCATTTACAGATATCGTCCTTTTCTCATATCTTTAAAGTGACGGTATTCTTTTAAAGCAGCTGTATAATTGTTATTATTTTGATAAAAACATTTTACAAACGGGGAATTTTTTTTATCTTCGTTAGTTTCATAGCAACAACTAAAGATATTCGTATTACTTTTATAAATAAAATGTTCTTGAAGTGGTAGCATTTTGATACAATTAAGAATGAAAAAAGGCTTTAACTAGTTGCAGCAGCATCTGTTGAAAACAATATAGTTAATTTTTTCCATCATATAATTCATTTCCCCATGTTGTAAAAATTACAAATATCACATTTCTTCGACATATTCCAAATAGTTTTTCTTCAAGAGCTCTTGAAACATTTGCAATTTAACCCCTTGCCCTCCGGTGATGCCTCTCACTCACCATTCAAGAGGGTGCATCATTTTGATGTTTTATTTATTTATTTTTCAATTTTTATTCTCAAAAACACCTACAGAATGGTAAAAAGATGTAGATTAATTTTTCAAAGAAATTCGAATTAAAACAATTATGTATATTTATTTTTCAGAGCAACGTTATACATCTTTTCGGCAATAGACAAATTTCGTAGTAGAAAAAGAAACATAGATGGGATTCATTCTAAAATTATACGCTGAAAACGATTCAAATAGGTGCCATAATTTCCAAAACTTATTTTCATTTGCTTAGGTTATTATAAATTATACGATTTCCTCATTTAAAAGTTATGCAACATTTTATCTCATATAAATGCGTATAGTTTATAATTTTGAAAATCTTTAGCTTGCAATTAGTGCTTGAAAAACAACCGTTTCAAGATACAAAATCAATTTCTGTTTCAAGTTAAACTCTTGCGTACGCGATTGCTTTTTTAAAATCTAATATCAGTACATTTGCCATAATTCTTGATATTTCAAACTATAACCTAATATCTCGAACTGTTCATTCATAAAGACGCGGAGTTATCCTAAAATATTCATACTGTTTAATAATAAGCTTATTTTACAGAAAATATTGATTTCGCATCTCCTTGGCAGTAAAAACAAATATTCAGATTTGAAACTAGGAATTCTGTTACTGTCTAATTTGAAAACGGTTTCAATATTAGACATATATAAGGTTAACTGTGACAAAACTGTCAAAAGTAAATTTATTCAAATGGCAAATAATCTGTGGAAAACACGTTCCAATTTAAAGATACTCAACCACTTAAAAAGTGTGACATTCAAACGAATGCAAATAACAGTACGCTTTCAAAGTGGGAAATAACTGCAAATACAAAACTGCACATTTCCAAAATGATGCTTCGTAAATATGCTCTTAAAAATATCAGCAATTTGAATTAGAATAATTTTTTAAGGTTCAATCGAATGCAACCGGGAACCATAATCAAAGTGTATATTTTACGATACCATTGATTAATTGAAGTTATAATTTTCCAAAATTTATATTTGCTTTATATATAAGCTATTGTTCAACGGATTGCATCTGGCTCAAATTTTCAGTAGAAAATTACACTTCTAGAAACAGTTTTTAACAGAGAATGCAAAACCAAAAAAATGGAATTTATCTGCTGACTGAAAAATAATGCTCAATTGTTTACAACTTCTTGCTTCTTGCATCGCATTTTAAAAATGTACTCATCATTATATCTACAAAGTTAAATGCAAATGATTAGAGATTGTTAGCCTTTTATCATCAGTCATAGAGGGTGGAATATTGTCTTTAACATGTTTGCTTTCACCGATTCGGGTTGTTTTTTTTTTCATTTTTGGAACATTTTTAAAACTATTTATTATTAATAATTCCGAATTATCAAAAAGAAATGGGATAGCAGAGAGAAGCTATGCCCTCAGAAACAGATTTTTTAAGTTATTCTGGAACGAAAATTTTCTGACAAAGGATACCAAGAGTAAAATGCAGCCAAATTGACTTCCCCAAATAATTAAGGAAATTTATGAATTGCTTTAAAACTTGATCAACTGTTCAGCAATTTATATCTCAAAAATCTTTGCTTCTAAAAGAATAAATTCCGGAAAAGAACGTTAGTTCGAACTACAAAATAAATCTTACTAATAATACTTTAATCCCATTTATATTATATATCAAACAGGATTTTTTTAAACTTTCTGCTTTTGTTGAAAAATTATCAAAAGCAACTATCTACTTAAAAAGCTAAATTCTTAAAGTATTCTAAAATGTGGAATAAGTGTAATACCATTGGAATCAATCAATCAAAGTTAATGCAAATATAAGACAAATTCTTTGGACATTTTCTTTTAGGAACAATGAAATTGTGAAGATCTACATCTCAAGATACTTGAAATTTAGATAGTAAATCTTTACCCATAGGACGCACAATTATTTTAAAGCGATATAAATGATAGCAAATGGTGAGTAAGAAAAGGTGAAAAATTTTCTGTTTAAAAAAGGTATATTTTAATGATGGACAGAAAATTGGAATGAAAATTTAAATAGAATCCTCATTCAAATTTATTTTTTAAAGTCAATGTTGAGTTATAGACTTCTATTCAAAAAGATGAATTTATTTTTTTAGGAAACATGCGGATATAATATATATAAACGGAAAGCGAGAGGATATAGTTATTACTAAGTGCTAAAAGAAAACTTAATGTCATTCATTCGCAATCAGTAATTGAGTCTTGTATTCTTTAATTTACTTATTAAAAAGATCTTTAAATATCAATTTAAATGAAAATATTGGGAACCAGCGGGAGTATCTTCACGAAATTTTCTCGCATACTATCCAATTAAGGGTCTTACCCCCTCCCGCCAGCATGGAATTCTGGACGAGTAAGGCCGAAAATGCCTTGCGTGGCTTTGGCGAATAGTAGTTACGAAATTTAGATCTGCGTAAATCTACCATTTTTACTAAATCTACCGTACTAATATGTATTTTGAATACCTTTTTACCGATCAAATGAAATCAAAATTTGACTCGAAACTACAGCTGTAGTCAGAAGATAACATACCAAATTCCATTCAGTTTATGTCATTCCGGTTATAAATTATTGCGTCTGAAAGCATGCTAAAGTACAAATCATCCGGTCTACACTTTGATAGACTCAGTTCAAAATTTGATAAAATTTTATATTTTAGATGCTAAATCGATGTACCAAATTTTAGGTACTTGGCTCTCTGCATTTTAAGGTTAACGAATTTATTTGTAATCTAACAGTCAGACGTACTTCCTTCGACTGGATTTCGTTGAAAATTTAATAGAAATCTGCAAATGTGGTCATGAGTATATACCAAATTTTATTCGTCTCGATCAAAGAGTTTCAATTTCGAGTATATAGAAACCATAATACCATAAATGTGTTTTTCAAACTCACGGGGGGTATGAAAAGTGGAGATTGGTCAAAGGTTTTGAGTTCAAATTTTTTGATGATTACAATACTTCTATACTTCATATACAAGAAACTGGTTGGTTCTTATAAAAATGGTTTTAAAAAATTTAAAAAAACAACTTGATTCTAACTGGGTTATTGAATTAAAGATAACAATCTTTAACGAGCTGTCTGGAAATCCAATAAAATTTTAAGTTATATAATAATTGTTTTGAAAATTAAGGCTCGATTGTATATTTGTGACAAAAGGATTCACTTTTGTTTATGTTATAGGAGACAAACTATACTATGAATTATATTCTGAAATTTATAGCCTAAAATATGCTTCATTTCTCACCTATGCGCTAAAGTAGGGATTAATTTATTAACAACAGTTCAGAACAAACATAAAAGCTGTTCATAATGACATTTAATAAAGTTCGTAATTAATCAGATGACAAGGTAATACCATTTTTACATAACAAGCATCATAAAATTTTCATGCTACTGAAACGCGAAATCATGCGAATGAGCGAGTTTCTGACCCGTTTTCTCTTCAAAAAACGCATTTGTATTTGATAATTTAAAACCATGTTTCCTTCACAATAATATCTCTCATTTTTATTGTTGCAAGCAGATTAAAAGGCCTTAAATTTGAATGAAAACGTTTCCTTTAGAAAACATTTTTAATTTATGTAACAAATCGCCATTATCGTATTTTAATCGAATGGCTGAAGTATGGCAAATCTTATGCGAATTTAATAAAAATATATCAATTGATTCCTTATTTTTTAAATCAAAATTTCAAATTAATATTGTCATTTAGTATTAAAAATCCTTTTCATTGTTATATCATGATTATCATTACTAAGAATTGAACCGTTTAGCAATGACGCAGATTATTTATTGAGATGGTTTTGACTACTCGGCAACCAACAAATCGCAGCCTAAATAAGAATTTAAACTTGTTGTTTATTCTAATTCTGATGATGATTGCAAACTATGAATCACATGCAGCTCATAAACTGCTACAGTTTAATAATCATCTAACATTTTAAACAACTTCAGTAAACGAAATAAACAGAAAGCAGTGTCTTTAATTTCTAGATTTAAAATTACACGAATAAAATAATCTGATCATCTGAAATATAATCAAGAAAATAAAACTACTGAAGTCAGAATTTTCTACTTAAAGAGGAAACTGTGAACAAAGATTGGTCATATTGGCTCATCAGAGGCATGGAAGTACATTCAATTCATTTCACTTAAAAAAAAGTTTAAATTTCTTTGTGTTTTATGGCACAAAAGCCATCTTTGGCTAAGCTGTGCCATACTCATGGAATCAAAATATTTATATCAATCTGTAATAAAATAGAAACATGGAATGTCTACAAAATCCAAATGTCTAAAAGTGTAAAAATATGAGCCTTGAAACAGCACAACAATGATGTAAGGTAAGATACAATACTAAAAATATTAGTTGAGTACTAAAAGAACATCTATTATATAATATACTAACCTCTAAACTTTATTGAATATCGTTCCTGCTTAGCCTTCGGTACTTAATAGCTATTTAAAGATTGCAATAAGAAAGTATGTAATAGTTTGCTTTCTGCATGTCTGCTTTACTTCTTATTGCAATTGTATTTTGAATTCTTTCAGAAACGTCTTTCCTTCAATCATTTGTTTATGGTCCGTGCTTCAAATCGAGTTCAATAATTCTCATTGGAATTTTTGGGAGAGGGAACAAGCTATATTAAGATACTTTTATGAACTCCTAATTATTTACATTTCATTTATAGAAGAATATACGAGTAATTTCTGTATCAGGCATCTCAAACAAAAAGTATTTTCTCAGTACAATTGATTGATGCAGTTTGTATGAAAGATTTTCAGTTAATCGCCAATGACTGATATGGCTCGAAAAGAAACTACAGTATCAGTCGCCAAAGATTGATGAAGTTCTGCATGCAAAGTATAATGTCAGTTACTGCTGATTGCCGCGATCCGAACGGAAAGCATAGTGTCCATTAGTGACTGACATGGAACTTAACGTTTTAAAAATATATAATTAAATCTAATAAAAAAACCCCTTTAAAACACAGGAATGCATTTTATTTCAATATTCTCACATATCATACAATCTAATAACAATCCTATGTCACTAATAAGACAATATTTAACCCTTTACCCTCGAGGTCATTTTCGCGCAGACGAACCAGGACTTCGATATGTTTTGTAGCGCTCTTAGTGGATTTATTACTTCTAACTTAAAATGATTACACACGCAATTTAGCGCATAAAACTTTTATATTCACATACTTTATTAATCTTTAAACCTACATGTGATATTTCAAATGTATGCTGAGTTCTTTTTTTTTTTTTTCAAAGAAACAGTTAACGCAGCGCATCGAATTTCTGCACCAAAGAGTCACTTCTCGAGTTGTGGCATTAAATCATCGGGCGAGTGGGTCATTTTTCGAGGGAAAATAAACGTTTTGTGCTCAGATACGAATTAATCAAGTTAAATTTTTAACTAATAGGAAAAAAAATTATCAGAAATAGAAACTGAATGTAAACTAGCAAATCGGAAGTACAATCTTTTCGTATCATCAATTTTATGATACGAATTTAAGAGCGATAACAAGAAAAAAAAATACATTTCAATTAGTGTATTTTTGACACCTGGAAAGCTACAGAAAAAAAACCATGTTATTGAAACACGCTTTTTGAATAATAAATATCCTCTTGATGTATTCAATTCATTCAACGCTTTGCGACCTTCGTTTTCAATCCATGGTTGTTTTTTGTTTTTTTTAAGCGTTGGTTACCGTCATTTAAACAGCTTAGCAATTTTCTGTATATATGAAGTGTGCCTTTTTGTCTAATTTTGCAAGTTGGTTGTAAACTGTTTTTCTCGATAATGCAGCTAATTCTTTTCAACCATTTTGGAAGCCCTTAACAGCTCTGTGAATGTTTTTTTGGAATTTTTATGGCGTTTTTTTTTTTTTTTTAGTCTTGCACAGCATCAACAACAAAACAATGTGTTAATTTATTTGTAATCAAAACTGTAATTTTGCTTTTACTGAAGACTTGATATTTCTTCTCAAGACAAACAAGATTTGATGAGGTGTTGGATTTAAATTTAAAGCTGTTCCACTTAATCCAAATTAAAAATAATGACAATCTGTAACCATTTATGAGCTATATAAGCTTATGATTCTATACGATTTAAGAAACCATGTTGGCATCTACTACTTTTCTATTTGAATTTTTTCAACAATCTCTGAAAGGACCTGCTGTTCCTGAAAGTTGTCATGTAATCCAAAATGAGAAATTCTTTCATTCTTTATTTAATTCTACGACATTTTCATTGAATGAAATTTCTGAAATAATGATATTTTTAGATCCAATTTATATAACTATTGAATTACTTGCCGTGAAGATCTTGTTTTTAGAAATGACACTTTATTAAGTTCATCTAGTGTGAAAGTGACTTAAAAATAAACTGCTTCTACTTTTCGCTTACAGCGAAGTTATTTATTTTGCTTTTTCAGTATTTTTTTAATATTGCAATCGGAGCTGTCAAAAAGGAAGCTCGTCAATTTAAATCATTGGATTACAACATTTGAAAAATTTCCTCAATTTCTGCTCATTGCTAATATGAAGACAAATTGAATACCTTTTGCAATTTATAATATTTCATCTTTCAAGTAGGAACCAAACTTGATTGATATTGAATATATATTAACCCTTCTTTGCATGATGATGGAAATTTCCATCATAATGTTTAGTGAACAGAAAATTGAACTCAAAACAGGTGTATTGTAAATTGGTTGTTACCGGCAACTTTTTTTCACTATTATTGTATAATAAGGAACGTAGCTGTCAAAAAAAGAAACCAATCAAATGTCACAATCATTATAGCGGATCTGAACTTGTCATTCCCCTGTTTGTTGTGGTTGGAAGTAATGTGCGATTTTTTGAATATTTTTTAATGACCTATCAGTTTTTTGTTGGTAATAAAAGCGATAACGAGTGGATAACTTTAGAAGGACAGTGAAGATTTTGTACTGAGTTTAACATACAAATTTGTATAATGGCGGATATTGATATCATATTGTTTATTTTATATTTATACAAAGATTTTTTTTAATTACCTTTAAAATAGAGTATAAATTATATCATCCTGATTTATTTTACAAAAAAAAGAAAAAAATCGTTACTAAGAAGAGTTAAGAAAAAATTAAATGTTTTATTCTAACAAACAGTTTATACTAAAAGTTACAAAATAGTGCCTTAGACGGAATGAAATTCGAAAAATATTAAATTTAAATATTTTCAGCAATTTTAATATTGATTCAATAGGCTTATGAAAAAATAAAAAATAAATTTTTAAGATTCATTTCTTCGGTTACTCGTCTTGCAGATATAATGCAGCACAAAAAGTCAGTGACTTAACTTTAAGAATTGGCACTAAAATGAAAATTAAATTATTTGAGAAATATTTTCTTTTACTTTTGCAGTGTTTGTAGTTGTAGGAAGTTAAAATTGCATACATTTACGAACGTTTTTATCGATAATGCTATAAGAGTTTAGTAAATAATTGTAAAAAGATAATTACAACAGGCCAAGTTTAGAGCCTTTTTTTATAAATGAAGTAATCCCTTTTTTAAAAAAAAGAAATGAAATTTCAACTATTCACATTTCATTCTAAATCTCCATTCTTTTCATTTTTTAAAAATTTTGTTTACAGAGTGAAGTAAGCTCCATTATTTCCTCTTTAAAATGAAAATGTACACTTTATTTATGCAATGTCTCAAATGTGTATAACATGTAAATAATAATTTATCGTATATAGTGAAGAAAAAAGAATTACTCTTTAATAAGTATCATTTCATTATGATACTTTTTCAATAAATTTTTTTCATATTTATATGGATATTATATTTTGTATAAATTATAATTACTTTTATAATTATGAATGATGCAACTAATTAACATGTATTTAAAAATTAGTGAATAAGTCTTAATTCTCATAATGTTTTAAAAAATAAATAGTTAAAAGTTGATTTTAAAAGACAATTTTTATGAAAATAAATTGTAATATCTGAAAGCGCATGATTACAATAAAAAAAAACTGCAATTTTTCAATCTAAAGTTTTATTAGATTTAATTTTATAATATTCAGGTTGAACATTGAAAAGTTAAAGTTGAAAGTTATTTTTTTTAAAGAAAAACATTAAAAAAATAGGCATCATAAGTTTATTTCAAAATGAATCTTCAGAGAACATTCTAATTATATAATTTAAATCCAAAATCCAATAAAGTAATAATACTTCATTAAATGAAAATAACACTGCTGAATTTAAGCTTAAATCATACACATTAGACAAGTACTTGGAGACTTATGTTCAAATGAACTGAGAACTTACCAAAACGCAGCTTGCTAAGGCCCGGTGCTCCATAGCCGATGCTCTAACTTGTCCCAGAAATCAAGCAATCTACCTGAGGGGAAGGACGAAATAAAATACTGATTTTTTGTCGTTGCCCAAGGTCATGACGTCAGACCTGACGTAGTAGGAACTACCCGATTGTCAAATTCCACGTGCTGCAGCTAATTATAAATTGTCAACATTCTAAAGATTGTTCATTTAATTTTTCACACTAGCTCTGAAATCTGCTAATTATTTGCTAATGGTTTTGAATATTCGCTTTGGTTATTTTTGTTCATTATCGTTTTCCAAAATAGATTCAAATGAGAACCTGTTTTCTCATGTTTGTCTGTGAATGTAAATTTTTCTTAATGCGTTACTCGTCTCTGTGTCGCTTCCAACAAAATAAACACAACTTAGGTCATTGGTGTTGTCCTAATTGTTACCTACGATTCTTTTTTTTTTCTTTTTGAAATATCGCTATATTTTAATGGAGCTGATACGTAAGAAGTATTATTTTACAATTTTGCTTAGAATTATTATGTTTAATGTTGCAATAAATTCGTTGTAATGCAAACTTCGATAAAATTTTCTAATCGCGGTAAAGTAAATGGGAAAAGCGAGACAGCATTTTCTTTTCTGTAAAATTGCTGCAATTATCTTTAGATTTGAAGCACGATGGTAGCTTCTTTTTTTAGAAAATGGTTAAAATTATTTAAAGAAATTAGCATTCGGAATTTTGTGAAACTATCTATTGATTTCATTTATTAATGATAAGTGTACTTTGTTTTGATTTGTTGAATTCATTTTTTTCGCCTTGACATGTATATAGCTGACATTCTTAAAAATTCATATATTTTTATGAACTATTTATAAGACAATAGAAAGAAATATAAAGTTAGATATGTTTTCGTATACGAATTTTGTATTGAATTATCTTTTAATAGTCTCTTCATGTTCTTAAAAAGTGATATTATTGTATGATCACGAATGCATTCAAGATAGACTTAACATATATGCAAGCAATACCCAGAACTAGCCAGAGGCTATGCGGGAAACTTGATGGGGTTACCGACGAGCAGCCCCACCTAGCATAAAAGAACAAACGACATTTGATTATATTAGACATTTACAAGTAATAAAGAACTCCCTGGAGAAAACGCATATTGGTATAAAAAAAGAATAGAAAGAAAGAAATTACATTTTACATTTTATATTAAATTTTGAAGCATTAAAAAGGCATAAAATACATTAAATGTGCGTTGACTTCTTATTTTAGGTGAAAACTAAAGTCAAGAGCTTTGATAAAATGTCCCGAATAGAAGATTTAATGGATGGAATTTTTATGAGTTCAACGTCAAGAGACATCCAATTTCTTGACCATCCGAGTCTGTGTTCTCGCCATAGTAAAATTACAGTAAATATATTCCACCTGAAATGAACTTAAAGAACAGTTCAAACCTTCTAAAATAACGGAGATGTTTTAATAATTGAAATAAATCATTCTTGCAATCTAACAGGACGTTAATCTTTACTCATGAAAAATCTTAATTATAAGATCATATAAACTGGTATAACAATACAGATAATATAAACTACTATAATAAATAGATGCTTTATATAAAGGTCTAAATTTATTTATTATTACTCAGCAACTATTCATGCAGTTTTGACTAAGCAATACTTTGAACAAAATTGCCACTAATAAAAATCACTGTATTTCCTTTGAATGACACAATTGAACTTTAATCAAATAGTTTCCAAAGCCAGGTGCACTTGACCTCGAGTTGACAGCCTTTATTGGGCCTCTGCAACCGGTAGAAAGCGGTACACACCAATCGCTGACAATTAAACAATGTCATTTGTTGCGCAACTCACTTTTAGGTGGAAAAAATTTATTCTTATTTTTAATTCAATCTCCTCATATTATATGGTAATACAATGTTTCCTTGGAATACATTCAAAGTTTTAATAATTATATTTACGAAAATTTAAAATGAATGCCTGAAAATTATCTTCAGATGATGATGATTTTCCGACGTGATTGTCCATCCTTGATGGATATCATCCAAAATTTCATAAAAGTCTATGAGTCTGGTGTAAAATCCGAATACAGTACACTCCCGAATAACCACTTCGCGGCTATCCGGTCTAGTTTTCTTTTATTGTAATTAAATCAGAAAGACAAGACGTCTGTTAAGTCGAATATTAAAGACTTTTTCGACACATAAAAACTGTTAGTTTTGACTCTTATCTGATGGTTACCTTTTCATATCTGTTTAATCATTTATCAGTGAAAAATAAAATCAGTTTGAGTCAATTTTCGTAAGAATTAAGCCTACGATTAACATTAATGTTTTGTTCATATTTCCTGCATTTAAGTTGGGCATTACAGAATTTATGTTAAAATGTAAACAGTTTGTATCCTTTAACTTATTTTTTCTCTAATAAATTCGTGCAGTGCAATATATAAATATATATAAACTACCAGGAAAAAGCCTTCAGTTTTCACTTGACACATTACCGGCAACTGCTTCTATGATTCACCGGGCCGCGGCTGCGTTCACATTGAGACAAGTGGAGGGCTTAGTATTCAAAAAGTGAAAAAATACATATTATAACAATGAGTTTTGTATAAAAACTTTGTCTTCTGATATTGGTGGGCAAAAGATTAATTCATAAAATTCCGGCTTATCTGCCTTTTTTGTAATCCGGCCAGTCCTTCCGCCACATTAGGTCGGATATTCGGGAGGAGTCTACTATATAAATTCCATTCATTGCTGAGCTTTTACGATGCATTCACAAACAGATAGACATCCCACCCAAAAAAAAATTCCCAAACTCCAAAAAACTAAAATATGGAGATCAATAGAGTTTTTTAACAAATATAATATTTTCTTATTGCATATTTCGTATAAAAAATGGAACAAAACTAAAGTGTGCGTTTACAAAATTCATTGATGAGCTTGCTTCTGTACAGGATCTATCAATCTTGTTTAACAAAGGATACAAACCTAGATAAACTTTACAATTGTGCTGTTAACTAAAATTCATATAATAATGTTGCTTTCTGGTGCAGAACTGCATCTTAAAAGCGGAGAACTTTTCATTTCCAATAATCTTTGAATACATGGGGAATTATGTTTATAATATGACTTCTGAACGTTTATTTTTCGTATGTTTTCCGTCGAATGTTATTTCCGTCTTTTATTCTGAATGGCCCTCACGCATCGCGTTACACGCACAACTCAAAATCCTGGTTTCATTGTTTGTAGACAATAGTTTTTATCGCATGAGAGTACCTAAACATTCAATGACGTCATCGGGGATTTTTCTCGGCTACTTCGGTATCTCACTCCAATCAAAAATAAATTATAAGACAACAGTTGTAATTTCTTAAGCATGCTTAGATGAATGTTTTACCTTGCGGTTCTTATTCACAACTAAGATTACTATGGAAAAGTCATGGAAGAAAATAAAGCAATCATACTCCTTAAAGTACGTATTTCGTTAATGTTCAAATGAAAAAATGCAGCTATTTAGGATATATATATATATATATATATATATATATATATAATATTGTTTTTTAAGCTTATTGCTACTTTGACTAACTTACAGATTTAAAAATCAAATAGCGAGAATAATGTTAGTTTCTAATTCCAACACTTTCTCCATATTTTCTAATAATGACCTCTAATATTCTTGATCCTTGGCATGTATCAATTCTTTGAACTGAATCTAATGTGCGATCCTTGGCAAGTAATTCACCGATTATTTCCTGGTGTGCGGTTAATAATATCCAAAAATCGAATATGTGTTTCAAACGCAATTTTTCCAACCGATTGAAACAAAAATTTGACAGAAAACTACTATTGAAGTCACAAAATCACATGCCAAATTTGACATATTTAAGTCATTGTCTTTTTGAGTTACACATTTACATGTTTCTAAAAGTACAGATCGATAGACGGGCAGCATCTTGTTGTATTTGTCTCAAAATTTGATAAGTGTCTACAATTTAGACGTTAAATCTGTATACCAGATTTTATTCATCTAGCTCTCTCATTTTGTAATTACTGTGTTTACTTATATTTGGACAGGCGAACTTCCTCTAAGTGATTTCGTTCAAAATTTGATTGAAATCCACAAATTTGACAATTTTTTTCCATCTAACTCAAAATGATTTTGGGTTAAGGTGTTCAAACAAGTAGACGAAAATCTGGTATGGACCAATAACAGCATCCGAACTCAAGGGTTAAAATATGGAAATTCGTCAAACTCTTGAATTCGAATTTTACATTACTTTTTCTATACACAGTGTACGAGTAAAATCATTAATTCCGTGCACGATCTACATTTGTCATTGTATGTGGAAAGAAAGAAAAATCTAGCCTCTAAATTCATCTAGCAATGTCAAATTAGAAATCTGATTTCCCCAAATGTGTAAGTGGATGCTAAATCCTTCAAACCTAGAGTTTCTGTGAGATGTTTGTTTTCGAAATGAAAATGTTAATTTAGGTGTCGTTAGCTTCGATTGATTGGGATTCAAAGATAAAATATGAGTCGTCCAAAGTTCTCAAGTATTTTCAAAATATTAAGCTAAATCAAATTAAACTAAGCACGTTGCGATATTCACTTTTGTCAACTTATTTTAAAGATTTGATTTAGCGTAACATAAGCATTTATTATTCAAATAGCAAAAGGCTGCATAATTATAAAGCCTCCATATTTTTGAAACAGATTAAGATGTACATTAAGAATTCAATAGGTAAAGAAATCATAAACAGGCTATCAAAAAATAAGAAATAAACTATTAACAGTTGCTAAAAGATACAAAATAAATGAACGAAGATTAAATAGATTAGCAGAATAATTAAGAAACACAAAACAAAAGAGTAAAAAAAAAAGAGAGAAGAAAAAATGGAAAAATTAAAGAAAAGGTATTAAAAAAACTAGGGAGGAACTTCAATAGAAGTTCGTAATACTAGTTCAATAAATTATTAACTTATTCAAAACCTTTTCAAGTTGGAAGATGGATACATCAAAAATACAATATTGTAGAAAAATTTATAATTAACACTTTGAATAAATGTTTAATTTCAGATCTAGGGATTTTCATTTTAAAAAATAAAAGATTTGGCAGATATATATATTAGGTACCTTCTATGTGGCATATTTTAACCTTCAGAAAGCTCTGATATTGTTGACAAAATTTCTTCTAATAAAATGCTTGCCACTTATTGACCTATTTAAATGTTAACCAACTATTGGCCTAATTAACTAGTGACCAATTATTGACCTAATAAGAAGACCACTAATTTCACAAAATCCTCTTCTCTTAACAATGATAAGCGTGTTTAAAATATTTTTTAAATGCCTGCTATTACAGTTGATTATTTGAATTTTTGTTCTTAAAGTTTTTGATAAACAATAAATTATATTTTTTATATTAATAGCTATTTTATAAAACAAAATTTATTACAATTGTTAACATACTATTGGTCAAATAATTTGCTAGGAATTCGATTATTTGCGGATGATGCAAATGAAAAATATAACTTTTAATTAGAAAATCCAGAATATTATTAATGCACTAATTAGAAAATTATTTACAAATGAGCGAAAAAAAAATTTTTTTGTTTATTTATTAGGGTATTTCCTGTAAATAAAAAAATTTCGCCATTTTTATAATGTTAAACAATTACAATTCAATATAATGCAATGAAAATCGCTTTGTATAGATATATGTGACTCTAACTCTGAAACAGTAACCTCTTTATCTTTACTAATAAAAAAAAAGAAAAATGCGTGTACTATTTGGAGTTCAACGTAATAGACTATTTGTTTAAAAGCTATAAATTATTTTGCCAATGTGTAACTTGGAGTTAACTTTAAACAAGTAATTAAGATTTCAATTAATTTAAAATTAAACTAGATTTTGTCAATTTTCCCGAGAAAAGAGTCGAAAGCAACGCAGAAGTGTAATTTTTACACCATTTTAAAACTCAAAAAATTATCTTTCCCATAATGCCAATTTAGTTGTGTAATTTTTTTAATTTAACATTTTTCAACAAATGCATGCTTTGCATGATTTTAAAACAATTTATATAATTGTTGCAATTAAATTCAAACCTTTTTCATCGTTTAATCAAATATTTCATTTCGAGACATTTTCCCACTATTGAAAACCCCCGGGGGGCACCTTGAAATGAGGATGAGATGCTTCCGGCATGGTTGTTGGATCTCGCCACCCTGAAGGGTACACTAATAGGTGGGGAATCTGACTCCTACCATCGATGACGAGACGTACTTCATTCGGGAAGGGTTGTACCGTGGCCGGTGACGGTCCTTAGGACTCAACCACAGTTCCGGCAATTGCTGTTGCGGCGGTCCGGTAATTCAGTTTTATGGTTTAAATCCGTGTGCCTTCGAGGCGGGGCGGAGAGTTAGATGGTTGACTTCCCACTATTGAAAAATAAAGATCAGATTCTGTTTATTATCAGCACAGCTTACACAGAAAGGAAATTGTATCACTGCAAAAGACAACGCGAGATTAGAAAATGAATTATCTAAATAGTTAAGCTCTGTATAACACACTGATATCATGGAACTTGATTCCATTTGGAAAATTATTTTATACAACAATATAGAGGAAGGCAGCTGAAATAACACAGTTTGAAGGTCTATCATAATTTTAAACCTAAAAGACTTCGTTGAGGTAATTATAAGGATCAATATTAGAGAATATTTCAAAGTTAGTGAAATAATTAATATTTTTCCAGAGGTATCTTGTCTCCAAAGGCAGCTAGTAAATATATAAAAATTACCTTATTTTGTACGTAATTTATAGAAACTATACTTTCATCTAGTTTCCAAAAGATAATGAAATTTATCCCATTCTTAACCTCACTTTTTTTTACCATATATAATGGATTATTTTACTGAACAGTTTGCATTTTGAAATTACAGAAAATTTATATCGAAATTCTGAATCTTCCTCGGATGTTGAAAATCTGGGCTAGTACTACTGTTTTCCGTTTTGCAGCAATAAAGAAAAGCTACTTGGAAACAAACCTCGTAATTTCTAGGCGAAATTTTTTGATGACGCTTTGAGTTGAGTTTCCAAATTTTCGTGCAGACCAGCTACAGAATATTTTCCTGTCGAAGTGAGATTTAATACGCACTATTTATCTGACATTGGTGGATCTTTGTGGAATCGGAACTCAAAACTGGAACTCTTCGGTTCCGACTTTACTCTAGGTTACTTAGTCGTCAGATTGATAACTGAAGCCCAGTCTCACTCCTTTTAACACACATTTCACACCCAAAGGATACCAATTGAAATATCTGTAATAGAGCATATGACATTGGTTTTGTGCATCAGCAATGATATCAGCCCTAAAAAAATCATAAAAAATTATGAATTAAATCTATAATTAAAGAGTATGTCTTAAGTCCTTAAATAATTACTAAAACAATTAATTCTTCATAAATATTTTTTTTGTAGTTTTGAGTTGTATAATTTTTATCAAATAGTTGAAACTCTTCAATGTCTATCATAAATCTTTAATTATCTGACAATAAATACCAGTTACGCTGCCATTAAATATTGCAAATATCAATAAACTTTTCCAGTATTTTATAGAATTTTAAATTGCAAATATCAATGTATTTACTATTCAAAATTTCCTTGTAAATAAAATAAAAACTTTATACATTCCATATTTTTTATATATTTACACGATTTTAAACATTATATTTTATTTTTCACTTTATTTATTGCATCCCTCCCGAAAAAAAAAAACTAGATTTCCTTTTTTTTTCTCCATTGCTTTCCCCGTACCTCTTTTAATTTTATCTTTTCTCCTTAAATTAACGCGACTAAACAAGTTGGAAAATCGCACTGAAATGCATTTTCAACTTAGGCATGAATGAATTTAATGTATCTAAGAAACTTCGAGAAAGGTACAAAAAAAAACTCAAAACTTACTGATACAGTTGAGTAATTTCCT
Organism: Argiope aurantia; assembly: GCA_026543865.1. Classification (NCBI taxonomy): domain Eukaryota; kingdom Metazoa; phylum Arthropoda; class Arachnida; order Araneae; family Araneidae; genus Argiope; species Argiope aurantia. The sequence goes on from JAPMOR010123149.1 coordinate 105,505, forward strand.
AGAGACTGCATGGAAACTATCTAGGATCCCACGCTTTCCGGTCCGCACAGTGAGGAAACTCTATTATCTCCCAAACCGCAATTCTCAATTCATGAAAAAAAAAATCGTTTGCAGCTTTATTTTACGTTTACATTCTAGACAGGATTAGATAAACAAATAACATTTCGGAAAAGCAAATTTATTCCGACAAAGACTGATTGGATGAAACAGATTCTTTCAAACGAAAAAATAAAACTCTTCGGTCAGTTTTCATATAGATTTCAGTAGAAAAGAAGGGAAATGTTTACAGAGAAAATACTTTATAGTAGTTAAATGCATATTTATTTTAAATAAATGCAAGGAATGATTGTTTCATGTAACAACCGGAATGTTTCGCAATCAGCTGTTTACAACTTTCATCCGCTGATGCTTATTTAAATGCACCTCGTGTTGGATGCAATCCCATTTTTAAAAATTTCCCATGACGATAGAAAAATTTTGAACAGTTCATTTCATTCAAATACAATTGGGAAAAAATATTTTTTACTCTTTATAAATGAATTGTATCAACAATAATTATTGGTTGTCTTAGACTTTAATTAGAATTATTTTTAAGTGCTATTATTTTATATTACCCTAGAGTAAATGGTAAAATTGTATCAAGGTAAAAGCATAAAATTACAACACCTGCTGTAACTGATGCCAAAAGGCTTTAAATCAAAACTGAACAATTTTCAAATTAAAAAGCAATAAACTCCAAGAAAGTGCTTTAATAACTATTAATCATCTACTTCGCTAATATAAACAAGGACGGATGCTAAGCCTACGCTCATAGCAAATGTTCTATCCATACATAGTAATCAATCATAAGGGCATCAAATTATTGCTTCTTAAACTCATAAGATAATATTAAATTATTCAAAACCTCTATAATTGGATTTAAAAAGTCATGTAAATATATGTGGATTCTCGATTATCAAGGGAATGACTACTTCCCGAAACAGAGGTTGTCATATAGAAAATAGCTGTAAAATATTGCTCAAAAACTTATGAAAGCTTTTAAGTTGGCTATTTCATTATAGCCCAGGAAAATGTAAATTATCATGACGATGATGGTTTCAAATCATGATATTGGCTTTAACTTCAATATTGACAGAAAGAAACCTTCGATGCATACAGATCACTGCACTATAGACACAGTTGAAACCATGATGTTAGATATGATTTGTAATAAAAATTCAGACCTTTGTATTATTTAAGAGAAATATGCATAAAAAAGACCAGGAAAGGAACTGTGCTGTATGCTGTCCGATTGGTTACTTGATCATATTAGTTTTTCCAGACTGTAATGGAGTTAACCACATAAGTTTAAATAAATGAATCAAATATCCATAAATTCTGCAAACAAAAATCAAGAAATAAATTTCGAGCGGAGTATTTAGGAGTTTTCCAAACACCCAAAAATAAAAAAATTGCTGAAATCGTTATTGTATTTTTTGAGATGTTGTTCTGGTTGAAATCGACAATATAAAGCGTATAAGCTAATCCCTTAATAAAATTAAATGCTACCTCGACAATGGTTTCAGTTTATTTCATCAATAATTCTTATGAATGATTTTTCCTGAGTTATCTGATAGTAAAATAGAAATATTAAATGTTCTGAAATCTTCCAATTAACATTTTTACTTCTCGAAGAACCCCAGCTACATGTAAAACATATAATTAATTCATACTTTTCGGATACGAAAATTAAATTTTGAAATACATTAACATCTTGCTTAAAGAAATAAATTTCAAAAAAAAGGTGATAAAAAAAGAATTTAAACAGGTTCGAATCTTTAGTTCGAAATATCGTAACTTCATGACATGACTTATTTATCTTTAATTTTAAAATTTGCTTCTAATTACACAGCAGCAAAATCATGCGCACAAAAATACATTTGAAATCCCTGCAAAGTGCGAGAACTAAAACAAATTAATTTTTTTTTGTCAAATATACCTTTCAATACTCTTATAAAATTATAAAAAAAATTAAAAATTATGGAAATAAAATAATTTTTGTTGAGATTTTTTTTTAATTTTAAAGAGAATTGTGTATAAAACCATTTTAAAATTATTGAAGGAAAACCTAAAAACTATGATTACTTTTTAATGAAACATCTTATCAAATTTTAAAAACTCTTTTTTAACGACCATCTACTAAAAAAGTGACTGCGCCCCAAATTTCGCAGTTGTAGGTCGAATTGACTTAAGTATAGAATGTAATAATGGTTCTATACTGCATAGCTAAGTGTTACCGATAGTATGATAGCATTTGAACATTAAAAAGTTGAAATTCATATGTCAAAATATAGTTATCTGTTATAACGTGCAGGTTTAAATTCATTATTTGAACGCGACATTATATAAATTGCTTCAAATGTTTATTGTTTACATGTAAGGCTGAGTAATTAAATAGATCAAGCATTGTGCCCTAATTATATATTGCTTAATTTCAGATTTTATATTTCCATCTCTTGACAATTCATGAGTTAAATGCTTAAATAATTCACTTAATACCTTAAAGCAAATAAATGCGACTAAAAATGCCTTACATTCCTTTTAAATTTAGTTTAAATATGAATTTGTTAGTTTGACAGTGCTATGTGAAGTTTAATTCTTGTTCGTACTTATAGCACAAATCACGAAAATGCATCAACAAACCTATTAAAATCGATGAAACTTATGAATCTGATTTCCAATGGTTACAATAAATTACTCATTTAATAGAAACTATTTATTAATAATTTACTTTTTCTTGATATCTGAAATATGTATGACATGCTATCCAGAGGTATATTCACCTGGTTATCCTGAAGTATCTTCGTTGAAATGTTTATATGACTATATTCAATCAAGTAAGTGTCATTGTAGTATCTTTATATTCAATTTAAACAAAACAACTATAGTAATTTGAATTGAGAAGTAATGTTTTACAAAGTGGCCTTCAATTATTTAAATGATTAATTACTTTTCCGTTAATCGAGCAATAATCGTCGCCACGTTGAAATGTTGGTATTATTCTATTTCGGCACCAGCTTTCTGTTCGACTTATGAATAATATCTGGTCGCCAAAATAGAATTTTTTAAAAAGGTTTTGCTAAATATGATAGTCTTGACAACCTTTACTGTAGTCCTAAAAGACAGTTATTATCATTCCTTGCAACCATCTGAGATGATGATCTTCTGGTGATTTCTTGCACCATTGGCTTTATTTTGTAATACTTGGCGAGAAACCAAAAATTCATTTTAAGTCTTACCCAATATTTTTTATTAAAAAAAGACTGTTCATCAGATTCAGCAATTTGTCTCCAAGAATTGACGGTTTTATTCTGGAACTCGGTTAAGAGAAAAATATCAATTATCATTTCCAACATCTTTACTTGGACTATCTTTTCTAAGGATATAAATTTTAGAATTTTTCATTATGATTTATTTTTAAAGATTTAATGAAATTTGTTTCAACCATGTTTTGATGAGCAACCAATCTATTTAGCCAAATATTTCATTTTTTTCTAGAGAAATCCTTAAAGGCTAACATATAAATGCATCCATTATAAGTCATGTAACTGCATTAAACATTCTACATATAAAAACCTCTTATGGGAAACTTCTTCCAACATACACAACAAGCTGGTATAATTTTGCTATAATTCAGTTTTTACTTAAATATTTTTTACACATCATTGGTCATATAATTACCATTAGAAATGCAAGAATTAGTAGGCTAACATTATTTTCTTAATACTTTCAACTTTCAAAAAAATATTGTGCTTTTTATACAGACTTTACTGATTCTGGTTACTTTGCTACATTAATATTCCTTTTTAATTTTTGCTTCCAAATTTCATAACGTTCAAAACTTAAATTTAATCTTAACATTAATCTTTAAGACGTCTTAAATTACAGATTTTAAACTACTTGTGTTTTTTCTACCATCTTTCAGCTTTACCAAGCATAGATTTTACACGTTTGAACTATATCTAAATTAAAACCTAATTTAGCGTAGTCTAAATTAAAAATATCATTTGTCATAATATATCATCATCTTACTTCATTTTCTCTGTTATACATATTTTTATACTGCCACTGTTTCGTAATATACATGCAAAATATTTTAACAAAATCTTAAACTCAACAGGGTTTTATCCGGATGAACCGAAATCCAAAGAACTGGAACTGATTAGAAAACCTGGGGCAACGGAGTCGGGAATATGTCCTGCAACCAGAAAGATCACTGGTTCATCAGATCCTGTAGGTAAAGTTGTCAATTCAATTCAATCCTAATTCTAAAAGCTGATGTATTATATATCTATATTTTGCACACCTGTAGCAAAATTTAAACTTAATTTCCACCTTTCATTTCCTTTATTTATCAGAATAACTTCATAAAATTCAGTGTATCTAACATAAAAGTAATAAAAAAAAGTATAAAGCAGCTAATATAAAAGTACCTAAGCATTTCAGATTTAATTTGATGCACAAACTGTAACAATATTTTTCATTTTTATGATGAAATTCAAACTTATTGTGTTTCCATGAATATTAAAATCAAGATTTAAAAAATAAATACTTTATGTTTACCTTAATTCCAAAATTTGAAGTTAATGAAATCAAAATTTTCACTTCTTTTTTATTTCATATTATAAATTCTTTCTAATATGCACCTGCATTAATTTCTAGTAGATTAATTCCCTTAAATTCTTATTTTTCCATCTTATCAATTCGAGATTTGAAATTTCAAGTAAATGCATTCCATATAAATAGTTCAAGAAACAGGAATGCCAATATTTCGGTCGAACAAGCTGGCCATAAGTGGCATCAAGAATATTCATAAAATGGCATTTGCCTTTTTAACATAGCGCCCAACCAATCATATAGTTTGTTTAACTTTAAGAATTAGAATTGAGTGGGCAATATATACAGAGATTGTCCAAAATAATGAAAAAGAGGGATTTTCCACCTAATGTGGTATGGTATCACCTTTCATAATTAAAACCACTTGAATCCTCCTTGAAATCGACATATACAGAGACCTATAAACATATATAGGACATATACAGAAATGAAATGTATATCCATTTACCATCATAAGTTCTGTATGATAGTAAGTGGATATACATTTCATTTCTGATCACAGGGACTCTGTGATATTCAAGTCCGGATATTGGGTATGCCACGGAAGGTGTGTAACTGAGCCCTCATGATCCAGAAAACATGATTGAGCTATTCGACTATGGTGAATCGGAGAATTATCAAATTAATAGGTGCAATCTGCAGGTGGAAACAATGTCTGCGCCACAGAATGCGCCAAAAGAGCAACATAGCCATCGCTAGTGACCTGCCCTTGTAAGATGAGAAGGGGACCTACTCATAAACACGAGATGAGACCCCAAACTATTAAGGAACCATTCCCATACTTCACTGTAGGCTGGTGGTAGGACTACGGGAATTCACCTCACATAAATCTATCACATGGTGGAGAATATGGAGAAACTGGATTCTTCGGGAAACAAGACATGTTACCATAGATCTACAGTCCGGGTTCTATGGTCCTTGCACCATTCTACTCGCCGTTTCTGATTTACATCTATCACAAAGGGTTTTGCAATTGCAGCTCTGCCCTAAATGTTTTGTTTATGCAATTCCCTTCGAATTATATGGGACAATGGGTTTCATAGATCCTCATTCAGCTCAGCTGTGACTCTTGCTGTCATGGTCTTCCTTCTGGTGATCACAATCCTTCATAATTTCCAAAAATAATATAATAATAATAATAATATGTTGTTTTGCCATGGTCTTTGTTTACTTTGTTATGTTATCTTCGACATGATGTCTATTGATTCCCCCATCAACTGTGCCACCGAGTTGTTGCCGATGCACCAATCAGACGGGCTCCTACTATATGCACTCTTTGGAACTCTGACCGGTCTCTCATTTTAGCTTCATCCAAAACGAAATCAAGCAAAAAATTATGTACAATACACTAGCACACACCTTTGAGACTATAAACAACAGTGTAATATTAAAACACTTGTAGTTACGAATTTAATTTAGTCATATACTATCACACATGGAAATCACTGTTTTCAGCGAGACTTTTCCTTTATTTTGGACAACCGTTTTACATTGGCGTGTTTTTACTTTTTAGCACGTACCATTTGTTGATACTATAAATAAAATTAATGCATTGATACGATGTGTTTTCTTGCTTTGCTTTCCATATATGCAAGTATTCTTTTTTCTTTTCGCGAATTTTATCAATACGTTTTATAGCAGTGACTTTCTTCGAATAACTCGCAGACAAAGAGAACATCAGAAAGACGTTTCGCTCACGCGTTACGCTCTCCAAATTAGCTCGTCTCTGAACACAAAGTAACATATTTCTTCATTTTTGCATGAAGTGGCCCTATTCAAATATTAATGTGCCCGCGTTAAAAATACTGAAAGGCACTAGCTTCTCAATCAGTTTCACTAATAATAATTTGCAAATATCAAATAAAGTTTCAAGACTGTTTAAAGCTACAAATGTAGCATAAATCTATCCCATGGAAAAAGGATTCAATTGTAAAAAAACTAAGCTATTTTAGCCAGAGCGTAAAAAATTAAATTCGAATTTTTGATTCTATTCGAAAAATATTTCGTCATTTTTCAACCTATAGCATCTCGAGGTTGATCTATCTATATACACTAATTAGATTTTTAAAAATTATCCGAAAATAAATGGATACCTTTTGTTTTATACTAGAATCCAGATAAAACTAAAAATATCAATACATTTTTCAAAATTAATTGCATCGTCTTTGAAATAATCTCCTCCGACTGATAAATTGATACCTTTTGTTTTGTACTAGAATCCTGATAAAACTAAAAGTATCAATACTTGTTTTTTGTTGTGCTTGTTGTGTTATTCGACTCAAAATGATGACCACAAAGAGAACATAAAAATAAGAAAAGAAACCCATTGTCATTGCAAGGGAATACAGAGCTTCTATAACCATGTTTAACCAGCAGTCATCAATTTTTTGTTGATTTTTTTTTCATATAAGAATTTTTATTAATAATTTAATTGTTAAGCACAATTAAGCACCATTTTGATCAACATGTTGTTGATTAGATGAAGTGGATGATCTTCCAGATAATGATTCATCTATGAAGGATTCTCTAATTTTCATTTATTTTATTAATCTTGAACATTCTTGGGTTTTTTTTAATTATCTTTAAAGGCTTTTAGCAACATATCAAATAGTTTTGTCATAGAATTGTTTAATGACAGCACATTTTAATGCCTATTCTTTACTCAGTCACATTCGCCATTTTGGAAAATCAGCAAATTTAAAATTCGTATATCATTAAAAATAAACTAACTTTATAGGTCAAGTTTAAAGCAACACAATACGACATCTTCGATGGGGGTACGTATCTATTTAAAAATTTTAAAAACTGTTAGAGAAAAGTAATATTTAAATTGTTATTTTTAAAAAATTTCTCTCTTTTTATAAAAGCTCAGATCTTAAAGAACTTTTAATAAATAGTCTTTTGAGATGCAAATTAAAAATTTTAAAGATTTATATATTTTTTGCAGGTATCTTATATTAATAAATTAGAAATATTATAAAATGTTGGGCTATGTTTCCTTTTTTATTATATACTCATCGTATTGGTATTATATACGAGGTATGCAAAAAGAAATTATTGCAATAGTCAAAACATTCGAATCCGTTTCAAGTCTCCCTAGATCCAAAAAAACTGATCTGTGGAATTATGGCTGTCTATCTATGAACATAATTACTCAAAGAAACCATTTCAGCTAGACGAATTAAATTTGTTATGATGTGGTGTTTTTACTCCAAATTTGTATATTTCTATCAATAGTTAATGAAATCCATTCTTAGGAAGTTCATCTATCTTCTTGTTTGTATTCAAATGAACATCATATCTACAAAAGGAAAGGAGCTAGATAAATGAAATTTCGTACAGAGTTTTAGCTTCTAAAGTGTACATTTGTTTCAAATTTTGAACCTAATCAATCAAAGGGTTAAAGGTTTACATGCAGGCGAATAAATGTAAACGCGAAACTTCAAAATATAGCACCTCAGATAAATGAAATTTTGTGTGCTATCTTGTTCCATAATTGTAATTATGTGACCAGTTTTGACATACTTTCCTCTATGAATCGATTTTCGGTCAATTTGTATCAATGTAAACACGATAACTCAAAAATACAATGCTTTATATCAATGAAATTTGATCTGTGATCTTGTTACTAAAATTGTAGTTCTTGATTCTAACTCTGTAGTAACTATGATTTCAAGCATTTGGTTAAAAGGCATACAAGATACATATTTCATTTCTTCCACTAAACTACAAATCCCAAAAGTCTCGTGAGTGAGACTATGGAAATAAAAATCTGAACACTCGTCGAGTTTATGATCTTACCTTGGCTCTCATTTATTTTTATCTTTTGGACGTGTGGTACGTGTAATTCTGTTGGATAGATCTGTACTCCAAAATCGTGAATTGTCCTAATTTAATATTAATTCTTTTAAAAGGGTAAAAAGTCGTCCCTATATTTATTAACAAGATAGTTCTTCAACACAATAATCTAAATAAAAGAAATTTCTATATAATTAAAACTCCGATATTGTAGATCTATATTATTTTCCTCGTCCAGTCAATTAAAGGTAGCAATTTTAAACAGTATATTCCTTTCTCTTGATTATACTGCAAATTTAAATGTTTAACGTTTAAGTATACTAAAAATTTGATATTCCTCACATACTTACTAATAAACTTGTCATGCCATTGGTATTGGTGTACAATAGATGGTGTACTTACATGGCATTGGTGTACAATACATGATGCACTGACATGGCATTGGTATATAAGAGTTACGAAATATTAACTTTTGGCTTGAATTTAGCATTTTTACTGAATCCATTGTGTCATCCTTGGCGAGTTATTTGGCGATTAATATCTGAGTTGCATTAATAATATCCAAAAATCGAATTTGTGTTTTAGAAACGTTTTTCTCAACCTATGGAAGTAAAAATTTGATACAAAACTACACTTGTGGTCACAAAATCTCATATTAAATTTCGTGTATTTAAGTCAGTGCGTTTTTGAGTTATCGCACTTACATATTTCTGAAAATTCAAACTGACAGACGGCTAATCCTTTAGCCTAACGGATTTAGCTGCAAATTTGACAGGTGTCTATATATTATAAATCTGTGTACGAAATCTTATCTATCTTATCTCTTTATTTCTCGTTATCGTGTTAACTTTAATTCGAACAGCTGGACAGACGGTCTACCTCTTCACAGATTTTACTCAAAGTTTGACAAAAATCTGCAAATTGGTGTAAAGATCGAATACTAAATTTCAATCGTCTAGCTCAAATGGTTTTTGGTTTATCTATGTCAGAGATAGATAGATAGACGGACATTTTCTTAAAATATGTTTTTCGAACTCAGATGGGGGAAGGGGTATCTAAAGCGTGAAAATTCATAAAAATCTCGAGTTCAAACTTTTTGATGATTACTGTACTTTCTCTGTTCTACGTATATAAGAAAGTAAAAACGCAATTTTTTACCAAGAACATTTTATTAACTAGCGTGAAATAAATTAAGGCTTATGTATATTACTGATAACAATGCTTAAATTTCGCATATAATCCGATTTGTTTAAAATTCCAAAACTCTAAGAAATGGTTTTGCTTTACGTTAAGAATACAATTTTAAAATTACCTTTTTTTTTTTTTTTTTTTTTTCTTTTTCGCCCTTCTTTTTAGCAATTTTTGTCATAAAATTTCAGAATACCAATTTTTTTTAGATCTGTGAAAAACGGAATAAAGAAGTTACAACTGCTGGCTACAAGACTAATAATGAAGATGAAAAAAGGAAAAGAACCATTTCTTCTGTTACGTCAACGGAAAAAAAGAGGCAAGATAGCAGTGCGAGTGAAGCTGTAAAAAATCGACACACATCATTTGACTCTTACGTAAACTGGAAACCGGCTGAGGGTAACTGGACTACTTATGGGTTACATTTGGAAATTCCAGTAACTGATAAGACATTTCTTCAGATATTTACTGTTGAAATAGCTTTAATCCTTATTTTGCTGTTTTCTTTGCGTTATTACATTTTAGTAAGTATTTCTAGTTTCATAAAATTTTAAATTATTGACACATTTTATTTCCTTGCGACTGTGTCATTTCAAAAACTATCACAGAAATTTTCTAGCAGGATTTTACTATTAAGTGCTTGTATGTATTTAGATCCTTTTTTTCGCTTTAAAAAGGCATTTATTAAGAAAATTCATACAATTCATATACATTTCCATCATTTTCTTTGACGTTTTTCCATTTTCGTCCAATAAGTCTTAGAACTGATGGTCTTCGAATTGTTTTGGTCTTCCATGCCATTCTTTGTCAATGACATCGAAATCACCACTCTTAAATCGTTGAAGCGAAAACCGACAATTGGGATATGACAGGATCCGCATCACCATAAGTTTCTAAAAGTGCCTGATGGGTTACGGCAACAGATTTCTTCAAACCAAGCAACAAAAGCAATGAATGTCGAAAATGCAATTTGGAGCGTTCCATGATTGGGGTCTTTATACGCTGAATAACTTAATAATACTAAATGGGAAAACTTTTAAAACGATAATAATAAAGTAATAGTAAATTGGTAAAACCCAAATCCATTGTCATTTATATAGATATTTCGCATGTTTACCAACAGATATCGCTGATTAAAATATATTAACTAAGTGAACCTCCATGGCTTATTTCATAGTAGATATACTGTATTAAATGTAAATTTGAAATTTTTAACTTCTGTAATGCTGACAGATTGAAGCGAAATGTTTTATTCAAAGTTATCGTTCATTCGTTGGCTCATGCAAATGTTGTTACTTAATTCTAAATAATAGTATTTATATGTACTTTACAGTTAGGATAACAGCATTTGTCTCTAAGCATAGATATTCATGGAATGCTTTATCTGTTTTGCTTAGTCAAACGATAAAATGGGTGCGCTAAATAAACATATATCGGTAATTTGGCGAATAATACCACATTTAAGTCGATTATTTGACGCATTTGCTGTTGTGATATCCATTTCGTTCACAGCGAAAGGACGATAATTTAATAAAATAGTATTTATTTATAGATAACTCTTTGACTGTTAACTGCTCTAAGTTGAAGAGCTTTGAATAAGTGGACGGCAGTAGTGATTGATGGCCACTCTTGTCGGCTACGTATTACTACATTATAATAAAAATACATAATCCAATTACTATTACTTTGTCCTCTCGTTACAAATGAATTTCCATGGTGACCGCTATAACTCGCCAAATCATCTAAAAAACAACCAAAGTAGCCAGATTAAGAGCAACCATACACACTTTCAATTCGCGTTTCACGATTAATTATGGCTTGACGTTATTCTTGGCATCGTTTTAATAGAGAACGTCGAGGAAATCAAGAAGTACCGTACGCTCCAAAACGGATCAGAACACTTTTTTTTATTTTAAATATATAATGCTTATTCATCAATGGCAAAGTTTTAAAATATCATAATTTGGTAATTAAAATGTATGCATTTAGATATTGAAAATTGAACAAGTACATAAATACTCTATAAATAGACAAAAACTTTCTTTTAAGAATGTAAAACCATGAGAAAAATTAATAATTCAATTGCGTATGGTAAATCTTAAAACAAATATCAACACAAAATTCGATGTCACATTTTGTATACTCGTATGAAGTATCCCTCCTTCTTTTACATTTAATGCGACAAATTAACGTCTCCTTCATAAACAAATTTTCTTCTTAAATTGTTAACTGTATTTAAAATTTTCGGGCGGAAATGTCTATCCATCAGACGAAATGGTAAGCTGAATCAAACCAAATAATATACCAAAGTGACCAAACAAATGAGGCTTCATTTTTTTCTCATTGCTAAGCAACAAGTTATGAAGTTTCTGCGATTATTGAACATATACGATAGAAATTATTTTTATATATGCGTGAGACAGCAGTAAACAGCCAAAGCCTTCGCCGGAAGCACATATGTGACCACACCGATTCTTTTACTGGATTCATTTATGCACTCACAGCAGTCAAAAGGTTAAATACAGGTGCTTACAAATTTTTTATTCGATCTGTTTCTTTTTCGCAGTAACAATTGTTATCTGTATATCGGCTGCACGGATTTTAAATCCAACAGTCAATGTATTGCCTATTGCAAGATCCGTTACGTTTTCTTCCAACATGGTCTGCAGTTAAAGGATTTGCATTTACTGCCTTCAGAACTTTTAATAAGCATTAGTTGCTAATTAAAAGTTCTGCTTTTGATTTTCCCTTTCTTACATTAATACTGGGTTACTAGCTCTCCTTATTCTCCTCTTTACTTTCTTCATAAAATCTTGTATGTCATGTATTAGCAGTCTTCAAACCAATCTATCACTTCTGGTCCTATAATGCATTTTCAGATTTAGAGATCTCTGTTGACGGGCGTGCAGCTTGACAAAAGCATGCCTAGCAGGAAAGCATCTATTAAAATTGTTCAAACTGGGAAGAGTAGGACTGCAAAATACTCAATATTAATATATTATTTAGTATATGTTGCATAAAAAAAGTTCATTGCATTTCCTTCGAAATTAACAATTTAAATCCTGGTTATATATTTTTTTTCATTTATGTATTCTTTTGTTAATACTATATAATCTCAATAATTTGACTTTTAAATCATAATAGCGTTCCGTGAACAAAATTAGAAATTAGAATGTTTCGACACATAAAGATACAGTAATTTAATTGCATTCGCAAAACAAAAATATTTTTTAATGTCATTTCGATGCAATGTTTTCTAAAATTATGTATCCAACCTTCTATTGTGCTCGCAAACGCTGCTATATATTTAATGTTTTTCAAAATTTATTTATTAATTATAATTTTTTATTATTATTTTCCCGTATTCGAAGTACACAAAGAGAAAGTATAGTAATTGCCAAAAAAAAATGAATTGATATTTTCACGTATCTCCACAATTTATACCTTTTTATGTCTGAGAAGGAAATTGTTGGAATTATGTCTGTCTATCAGTCTGTCTGTGAATACGATAACTCTGAAATGCTTTAAGCTAAACGAATGAAATTTAGTAAATGGATTTCATACCAAATTCTTAAATCTCTATTAAAATTTGTACGGAATTCAGCCTGAGAAAATTATTCTGCCCGACTACAAATGGACGCGTAGCTGCCAAAGGTAAAGAGCAAAATAAATCAAATTCGATTCATTAATTTAGCATCTAAAATGCAGAACCACCCCAAACTTGGAACAAAGTTCGGCAGGTGGTTGATCGTCTGATAATTTATGCGTTTGCACACATATAAACGCAATAATTCAAAAACATAACCACTAAGATAAATATAATAACAGTATTATATATTTTTGTCAACTTTTATATCGAATCTGCCACTGTCTGTCGGTCTTTACTTTTGTAAGCATTTAAATGCAATAACTCAAAAAACGTAATGATTTACATAAATTAAATCTGACTTGTAATCTTGTGACTGCGATTATAATTCTATGAGAAAACTGGATTTTAATTGATTAGATAAAAAATAAAGGCCCCTACAATATACATTTCTTTTTCGACTACTTGCTCATTAACCGCATTCTAGCGATCAATCGCCAAAGATTGCACCCAAAATTCAGTAAAAACACTAATTTTTCGCCAAAGATCTATATTTCTTTAATTTGCCAGTGCCATTCAAGGTAAAGCAAGGGAAAGGGATTTCTCGCATACTCTCTTTATTAAAAGGTGATCAGAAAATTCATGGAAAAAACTTCTATTCACTTGTAAAAAAATAGGGTTTATCTTTTTTTAGATATACTAGTTCAAAAGAGGAATGATAAAGGAACGAATTTGCCGGCGTCCTGGCAAAGGAGTAACGCGACTTCCCCGTGATCTGGGCTTCCAAAGTTCGAGTGCCGGTTCGGGCATGGTTGTTCTTCTTCTGTGTTCTTTCTATCTGTGAAATGTGTGAATTGCCACCTGTAAAAAGAGTCGTGCAAGCGAATATGATGCATGAAGTAGCTAAGTCGTACTCTTTGCCCTAGATGGCGCTACTGAAAAAACAAGAGACGCTCATTCGGCTTAAATCGCTAACAGATAACTATCAACGGGCTTCTAAAGTACCATAAGTCACAACACAACAACAGGAACGAACTCATCATATTTTTGAAAAAAAAATAGAAAGAAATTCTCACCTATCCTCAAACATTCACTCGCAAGATCTTCTCTGTTTCAGTAGCTTGAAGATAACGGAATTCTTGATTTATTGCACATGCATTTTTGCATACCATCTACTCAATCCAAAAAAATGTCCACATAACAAAACTTCCTTTAATAAAGCTGCTGCATTTTTCATGATTCTGTTTTAGGTTTTAAGAAAAATAAATAAATAAATAAAATACAAAATTTAAATATTAATTTATAATGAATAAGAAATTTTATTTCTAACTGTAGTACGTTTTCTCTTCTATGAAAGGAAATGAAATCATTAAAAAACTCTGTGAGTGAGATTATGACACGAGCTCAAAGAACTGCCTACTCGGTAAGTACTTTAAAGGTTTTAACATTTGATTCTAAAGTTCATTAAATTTCAATTATTTTAATGATTGATTTCGATTCTTTACTAAACTTGATTAATTAACTAAAATAATAAAATGAAAGTATTATCTTAGTATATTAATGACAGTTTATTATCTCACGGAATTAATGACAGTTTATAAACTCAATTTGACAATTTTTAAAATATATTTCTTTCATTTCAATACACTATGATTGAGATTAGACCTTGTTTATATTATTACAAAATGAAATGAATTTATTGTTTTATGAGTAAAGTTATTTTGCATCGATAGGGATTTAAATTAATTATTTAGTGAATAATGATAATATAAAAACTGAGAAAACAGAAATTATATTTCTTATCAGAAACATTTTAAAATATGCTTCATTTTCAATGTTTTAATTATTTTCCAACGGAGATACGGCAAATTAATTTTCCAACAGCATTTTTCATTTTATGGGATGCAAAGTTTATACTAAAGTGATAAAAATAAATATAAATATAATTTTTTAATGTTTTTTTCATAGTATGGCGATAAAAGTTTTGAAGCCAACAAAAACGTTAAACTTTTTAGTAGATTTAAAATTAAAATATAAAAATTGTGTTTTAATTATTATTATAAATCTGAAAGTTAAAAAAGGAAAAAGAACGTTAATGAGAAGTGTCAGGACAAATTTATCATGAAAATAAAATAAGTTTGCAAATAAAAAACATAAAGAGACATCATGGCGTTTTTTTTCGGTCGATATAAAAGAATTAAAGCAATAAAAAGATTTCAGAGAGTATATTTAATATCTTGTAAACTCATTATTGTTCTTAATGACTTCATATATTCAATATTTCTTTAATAATATTCCTTTTTGAAACAGTTAAAGACTAATTTCGTTCTATTAGTCTTCTATCGTTGGTTTATTAGACTTCTATCTTTTTAGTATAGAAAAAAAATATCAATTTTATAAACTCATTTTTTCAGATTACAAGAGATCTAAAAGTTGCCATACATTTGTAAAAACCTTTAATCAAAGTTTGTATTTCTCCTTTGAAAGTTTGGGTTTCATTAATTTCGAATAAAAATATTGTTTTATAACTACGGTGCAAGAATATATTGTCTGTTGATAGATCCACTTTGCGCTGAAAACAAAATAAGAAATTTACAATAATCAACTGGTCTCAATAAGCATCTACATATTCTTTTGGATGTGCTTTCTCTCTGTCTCTTTTTTTTTTTTTTAGAAACACATATTAAAATTTCATAATATAAACGAAAAGTTGTCCTTTGACAAAACAGATCTTGCACGTGCTTGACATTTTGATAACTTTTTTTCCCATCTCAAATCATGCCAATGATATTTCTAGAAATAAAGGATACTTAAATTCTAGTTTTTAAACATAATGTATACCATTAAAATGCTATTTATAAATTGCTCATGTGATATCCATTGAAGAACCAGCAAAACTGGTACATCAACTTGATACCGTGCAGAGCACCACTAACGCGCAGAAGTGCCGCAAAACGACATGGTATGAGCTCGATTAACGTCTGAAAATATACAAAAGGCAATTCGCATCATGAATTCCGCAAGGCAGTCCACAAATCTATAGGATTACGACTTTTCTGAACAGTCCGTTGTAATCACAGATATGTTCAATGATGTTCATATCTGGAGACTGCTGAAATCAAAAGATGGTTCCTGAAGACACGTAGTCGCTATTATCAATGTTTGGGGTGCCGTATTGTATTGCTGGGATGGTCTCTATTATCAGAATGCTCAATGGATTGGAATGAATGTAGGTGTCAGGATGTTTACTTATCATATTCATTTCTTGGCGAACCAGAGCTTCCATATCACGTTAACTGCACATGCTCCATTTCATCACTCCTGTTAATATGTAAGGTCCATAGATTCATGAGCTTGTTTCCATATCCATACACGTGCATCAACACGATACAAGTGGAAATGAACATCAGGAAAGGCAACGTGTTTCAAGTCATCAACAGTTCAATGGTGGTGCTGGCGGTTTCAGGAAAGGAGTATAACTTTGTGCCATGCAGTCAAAGTAGTATACGATTGGGCGTTTGGCTCCAAAAGTTCGTTGAAAAGCTAATTAGTTCGTTGACTAATTGGCACACAGAATTTGTTGATGCCTCATCATTAAAATCCGCTGAAATTTGAGGAAGGATCACACGTTTATCTCATTTAAAGAGGTCGATGGCATCACTGCAGGCGACATTTGGCATAAACATCTGCAACAAGTGGCTTAGGATTTGCTGCTCTGCCGTAAATATTCTGTTTATTAAGGTCCCTCTTAATTATATTTATTGAAATCAGAGAATCCAGATGTTGGCTGAGCTCTGCTGTCATTTTGGTGTGCCGTTGTTTTCATTTTTTTTTAGTTATTACTATGCGCTTCAATACCCGTCGATCCCTTTCACTCCACTTCTTCTTGCGTTCACTACTTTGCTTTACTGAGCTTATCTAGCCATGTTGTATGTAAGACATCAGGATTTTAGACACCGCACCTTTAGAAATGCCTGAAATCTGTGCTATTTCGATCACAGTTGCTCCAACTAGTCGGGCTCCAACAATTTGGCCTCTTTGAAGTCTGTGAAATTTGGCATTTTAAACTTTTGACAAAAAACCCATACATATACAACTTTATTAAAGCTACTACATACTACCATGAGATGTTAAAAGGAACTGATTGCTAAGATTACCTTTTAATGTTTACAGGAACGCATTCTTAAATGCTCCTTTTATTCACAAGTGCTTCTATTATTTTGCATGTACATGTATAAACTTATTTTATAGATTGCTGAAGAGGACGTACGGAGTAGCCGTAGGTATCCAGAAACTAACGAAGAAGATGAATCAATTTCTAGAGTAAGAAATATTGAAGGTCAATTGAAACAAGCGTGAAAATTAATTTTAAATGAGAAATGAAAATAATCTGTCTCAATTTGAAAATTTCCAAGTCCAAATTTTTTGTAGAAAAATAATTTAAAATACATATATGAATCATTGGTATCATCTAAAGAAATGTGTGGCATATATTGGCTCGAAAAATATTTTTAAATCGACTTGCTAACAAGGAAATAAGCTACTTTTTCTCAAATCATTATTCAGAGAGCAATTTTAAAGTAATTTTAATAGTTTGAAAAATAAAGATTCACTTTCAAATTCTAAACAGTCATTCTAGCTAGTGTATTGAAATTGATCTACAGGAAACAATGCTTCTTAATTTCTGATGATTCTGAAACTTTTAAATTATATAGTGAGTAACAAAGAAATATTTTAAAAATTTTGACATCAAATTTGCTGTAAAATTTTTTAAAAATATCTTATAAAAGATTTAAAGAGCTACAGAAATAAAAAGCAAATATAAGTACACAAACTAACTCAACAACTATAGTGTTTCGATATTATTAATAATGGTTAATTTTAGCCTTTATTAAATGTTAAATAAGTTATTTAATATTTAATCAATTTTTTGATTAAAACATAAGCAGAGAATGAAAAAAAAAAGAATTACGAATCCCTGTTACTTCTTCACGACTGGCAGATTTATTCTAGAAAAATAATAAAATCGCTTTTTTACCCTCCGTTATTTGTTGTCGTGAAAATATCATTCTCCATAAAATCATTAGAAAATATTTTTGAATTAAAAGAAAATTTTAATTTTCTTATTTACAAAATTTCATATTTTTCAGAATGATGAGCTATCCTTCATGACGTCAGCGTCGATGGTTCATTCTCATCTGCAAAACGTAAGTGTTTAATGAAGCTTTATCATTATTAAAGTTATCATCATAAATTCTTGGAAATGAAAAAAATCCTCTATTTTTTTCTTAGATAGTAAATATGATGCTGGAGTAAATTCATTTGCCAACATCATTACACAACAAAACTAGCTGTATAACACCTGATTACATCTTATCTTATACTGTGATTATTTATGCATCATTATCAACAGCAAATGCTTAAGAGGAGTGGTCTTCCGAAAACTACCTCGCATGATCTCTAATGAACTTGTCATGCCAGAGAACTCCTTACATGACATTGGCTTACAATAATTACGAAATATTAACTGTTGGCTTGAATTTATCATTTTTATTGAATCAATTATGTCATCTTTGGTGAGTTATTTGGCGATAAATACCTGGCATGTGCTAATAGTATCCACAAATCGATATTGTAGATACTATAATTGTGTGTTGGACACGTTTTTCTCAACCGATTAAAACGAAAATTTGAAACAAAATTGCACCTTCAGTCATAAAATCGCTAACCAAATTTCATATATCGTTTCCATTGCGTTCTTGAGCTATCGGGTTTACATGTTTCTGAAAGTACAGTCTGACAGACAGTCAATCCTTTGTTGGATTTGGCTAAAAATTTGAGAGATGTCTGCACTAAAGATGTTCCGAATTTTTTCTATCTAACTTCTTTAAGTTTTGTAGTTATCGTGCAAATTCATTCCGGACAGACGGACTTCATCTGAACAGATTTTACTCAAAATTTGATAAAAATCTGAAAATTTAGTTTAAAGACCGATTATCAAATTTCAGCTATCTTGCTAAAAGCGTTTTTGAATTAACTTTGTCACAGATGGATAGACGGACGTTTTCCAAAAAAAGTGTTTTTTGTACCCAAGGAGGTCTAAAACTTGGAGATTCGTCAAAATCTTGATTTCAAATTTTTTGACAATTACTATACTTTTTCTGTACTATGTGCAAGAGAAAACAAAAGTCGGTTCTTGTAATTGTTATGATTGAGAAATGCTTGCTGATGTAGTATTACGTTTTATTGTTGCCAACATCCCTCTCTCAACTAATACAAATCCGACGATAATGAATAATATTGTTACAAACCTGCAATTCGGCTTCCCAGCATAGTTTGTTCCATCAATAGAAAGAAAGTTTTACAGTCATCTGAATGGGACTAGCGCGTCGGAGTCCCAGAGCTTGGCGACAAACTTGGCGACCATTTGGCGACGAATTTGGTGACTTTGGCGCCAAAATAGATAATACCCGAAACTTCGAGAATTTTCCCGATCCGTCCAGTAGGAACCGAGATACGCCTCGAACGTTCCTGATTGGTTGAGAGGCTTCTAGCCCCGCCTTCTGAGACCTATAAAAGGAAGCGACCGCCGCTGCCAAGGAGACGACGAAGCCAGTAGTGGAGACGACGGAGTAGTCCGAAGACGGAGCGGAAAAGCCAGTAGTCCGAGTTC
>JAPMOR010123149.1:125415-141901 GCA_026543865.1 Argiope aurantia
CCGTCTGATTATTGAGCGTTCTCCACACCATATAACTTCCACTATCCGAACGAACCCCGGTGAAAATTTCGTAACAATATATTAGAGGCTAAAATTTTTTGAAGACATCTGATGCAAATGCAACTTATTCGATTGCCGTTAAAATACATTCTTTGTAATTAAATCAAATTACAAACAATACGATACTTTATATTAAAGAAAAATTTTAAGAAATGAAATAAATTTTGATGAATTATCAGTTTAACAGTAAACCAGTCGAAAGATATAAATAACATCATTAAATCGCGCTTTGCCAATGCTGTTTAGTCAATATATTAGGTACTGTTTCATTTTTATATCTTACTGAAGAATTTAATTAAAATCACTTCAAATTTTGATCACCGATTTCGGGAATAAATTTCGCAATTGTTACAAACGATTATTGAATCGTTTGCATTTGCTTTTTATTTCTTTCAGAAATTTTTTGATTATAAGATGTTTAAATGGTAAGTCTTTCGGAACATCCTATTCAGTATTCAGTATTCATGAAAATAAATTCCTTTATATGCTGATTTTATTTACTTCCAACTTAGTTAATTCAAGCTCATCGATAATTGATATCTTTTTGTGTGATCCCTTGAATTTTTAAAAAATATATTTATGAAATATGGTCTGTATATGCATTTATTTTGGGCTATTCGAAATCTGAATATTAGTTTTATTTAAGAATTATTTCCATATTTCAAATATATTTTTGTTCAATTACCGAAGGGTGTAACTTTTATGGATTTTTAATTCAACAGAAGATTTTATAGTTGCATAATGCAAGCAATTTAAAAAACAATACAAATCTTTTACTTTAAAAATAAATTCCCGAGACTTGAATTGTACAGTTCATTCCGAAATTTAATAGAAAATTTATTTCATACTAAACTGTTGTTATACTTTTTAGATATTATATTTGCTCTCCTTTTTCTTAAAGGAATCAGTTTTTAAAAATTTGAATTGAAATTATTATTATTATATGTAATAAAATCGCATACATTTTATTTACCAGAATTGCTAAATATTAAATCGATAGTTTCATTTTCAATTTAAATCCTTATTTTTTTTTATTTAGTCTTACTTATTTTTAGAGCCAGATTTTGTTGATCCTAACATGAGGGTGAATTAAGTTTCTATTATGCACACGTAATTTTAAATTAATCCAATTCCATCGTATTTATTTTTGCATAAATAACTGATACATTGAACAAGAATGCGCAACAAAATTTAAAATGCTTTTTTTTTTTGGAAGGAAAAAAAAGATATCTATAGCTCTAATAATTTGTTTTTATACAGTTAGTGAACGAAATTAAACGAACCAAACCTGAAGAAAATTCAGAAAAGTATTTAACAGAAGAGTTTCTACAATTGGTGAGATATTGTTTTCAGTTATTTCCTTAACAAATGCGCATAAATTTTTATTCTATTAATTTTTGTCTTAAAAATTAAATATGAAATAAAATTTAGTAAAAAATAAAATTATGCTCTACTATTACATTAACCATATTTTTAACATTAAAGTAGTGTTTCTGAAAAAAAAAATAGTTTAGCCTTATGGTCAATTTTTAACAATAATAAGCGAGAAGAGAAACAAGATGACTTAGATTTATTCCAAATAACTAAGATAATTCATAAAAAATATTAAATTCATGTGTGAGATAGTTTTTATTCCGTTTTTAAATCAAACAATCCAACTAATACAGTTTTCTAAAGACATCTTATTCTTACGATGAATCTCCCAAAATTTTAAAAAAAAAAGTGAATGTATTATATCTGTTGTATTATGTTAGATTTGGACTCCTAGATTTTCAATTATCGAATGCAGCATAGATATATATTATGGAGACGGCTTGCGACTTAGAAGGATTTTTTAAAATCTTTATCTAGCTTTCAATTAATTAATATTTATTAGAATTGCACAATAAATTTTACTTCTTCTTAAAAAAGATCCAAAAATGGTAATTTTATTGATACCGACTTGATTAAAATAAGAATAATTTTGCTCTTTATTTTAATCATTTTTTAATTAATTTTAAGAATGTGGTGTGAAAGTGGTGTTTTCTTAACTCTTTCATAAATAAATTGTTGTATAAGGAGACAAATTATAGTGGGAATTTTTTCTTTTCTTTAGATTGCTGATCGTATTGCTCAGGAAGGTTTTATGAGATCCAATTTTCAGAATCTACTTACAGCAGAATCCTTATTTCGGGTAAAGTTTTTAATTTTATTTACATAATTTCAGATTCATTATTTATTTAATTTATATCATAAAATGCAGCATCAATAAAATTATGGTAAAATTACTGAGTGAAAATGAATAATTCCATTTTTCAACCATATGATATCTTTGTTCATTAAATAATTTTCATCAAAGTTGAAACGACTCAATTACATTTGAAAAAATTCTTGAATAATAAATGAAATTACTTCTTGAAATCCAAAAAATCACAGATTCTATTCTTATTGGATATCTGTCTTATTTATTAATTCTGTTCTATCGTCCCAGAAAAAGAAAATATTAAATATTATAATTTTGAAAATTCCCATTATCTACATAAATAATTAGTCTTAATTTTAATAACTGATTATATAAGAACAAATTATCTACCAAAATTATTTACAGCAGACACATGAAGTATGATTTCTGACCTACAATTTTGAAGTTTCTTGAATCTATCACACCTTAATATTTAATCAAACAATTTTTCAATTTCAGCAATTATTTTGCAATGGCTATTTGGCAGTTAATTATGCTCTTCAACGAAAGAAAAACAAAACCCTGTCTTCTCAAGTCTGAAAAAATTATCTTTTTCTATTCTTTTCTAATGGAAAAACTGCACCATTAAATTGAATTGAAATGTAACTGATGTAAATTTAACTTACCACTAAAAATAAAAGGATAAATTATTTTTTGTGAATGTATGATTTTAATAAATAAAATAGAATGTTACGAGTATCTACAAAAATAGATAAAATAATAAATTATATTGAAACTATTTATTTCAGAGATATTTTGCAATAGTTATGTGCAATTCGACAATGTTTTATAATCCAGTATTTTATCATTATTATACTGATGAAAATGTTTTATACTTCTTTTATTTTAAACTGGCAAGATTATATTTAAAAGGAAAGTTGATATTCAACTTATAAATTTTATATGAATAGAAAATTGATAAGAAATTGGATATAATTTGTAAAAAACATGCCTAATTTTCAAGTAGTCCCCTTTTTCCAATAAGAATTTGCAAATAGCCAAAATAGTTATCTGCATGTCGACACTAATTTTTTTTAAATAAACAGCTTTTCATAATCGTCATATTTGGCTAGACTGCCCAGAGTGGGCTAGTGCCTTCCTCTGAATTCTGTTCCACCGCATTCTACTTTTGACACTTATGAGCCAGTTTCTTTCTTGGATAACCAAGAAGTCTGTATCCACAGACTCCATACACCTTATTTTGAGGTTTACCCTTTTCCTACTTGTTAGAGGTTTATGAAAAAGAATTTTTTTTTAATATGGAATCATCACCCATTTTAAATAAATGAGCCACCCAGTTCATCCGATTTATTTTTATGAATTTTATAATATCTGGCTTTCTATGGATTTTATGAAGCTCAAAATTATATCTTCTCCAAACATTGTTGATTTCTATAGAAATCAACAATTGCAGAATTGTTCTTTCGAAAATAGCTATTTTATTTCCTCCAGTTTTGGTCAGGGTCCAGGTCTTTGAGCCATAGGTAAATATTGGTCTAATTAAAGTTTTATATAATAAAAATTTTGTATTTCTTGATAGTAGCGAGGATTAAAAAATCATTTTAGTCTGTAGAAGGCTTTATTTGCCTTCATTAGACGACCTTGAATCTCCTTGACTATGCTAGTGTCATCAGTAACTATAGAACCAAGATAAGAAAAACTTTGGACAACCTGAAATTTGTGAGAACAAATTTCTAGATGGGATTCATGGAAGGTTCCATTACTTAGTACAGGCATATATTTGGTCTTCTCGCTGTTTATGGTAAATCCCATGATATTGGCAGCATGCTCTAAAAAAAGAAAAGCATCTTTTAATGAAATTCTTGAAATAATGTCAATATCGTCCGCATAGGCCAAAATTTGTTTTGATTTTGAGAATATATTGTCTCTGATGTTAATTCCTGAATCTCTTATGACTTTCTCTAAAGCAACATTAAAAAGAAGACAAGATAAAGAATCACCATGCCTGACTCCATTATTGACACTAATTTCTTCTGATAAAAATCCCAAGAATTTGAACCTGCAAGTGGTGTTGGACATACTTGGAACTAGAAGTCTAATTAGTTTAGGCGGTATTTGAAATTCAGTCAGAGCTTCATGCAAGCGATTTCTATTAATACTATCAAAAGGTTTTTTGAAACCTATAAAAAGATGATGTGTAGTAATGTCAAATTCTCTGGTCCTTGCCAGAATTTGCCTAAGTACAAAAATTGATGTTTAATAGATTTTCCTTTGCCAAAACCACATTGATAACTTCTAATTTGAGGGTCTATATATTCCGCAAGTCTTTTGTATAAGATGTTAGACAAAATTTTATAAGTGGTACATAACAAACTGATGCTTCTATAATTAGAACAATCCATTGTATCACCTTTTTTTATATATTGGGCATATAACGCTTGTGTTCCAATCAGGAGGCAGTATTTCAGGATTGCAGATATCAGTAACAAGATTATAGATTAACTTTAGAAATACTGGTCCATGACATTTCAACAGCTGAGCTACGAAAATAAACAGCTTTTGAATTATCTAATTCTGAAAATGAAATGGGAATTCAAAATGATTTTGAAAGTTATTCAAAATATAATAATATGAATTAAGATTAATCCACAAAAAATATTATTATCCAACTTAAAATGTTATTAAAACATATTAATTAGATATTTTAAGACTTGCTTTTATAGAAATCTAAATTTATTTTTTTTTAAAAAATAAGTTTTGAAATATTTTCCCCGAAAATCTATGTGAAAATTCTTATAATTTTTTTTCTCATTAATTGCAGCTTGGTCAAGTTTATTATTATCAAAAGAACAGAAATTCTGGTAAGTCAAAACGAGTTTCATTGCATTTGGAGAGTGATGAGATAATATCGCGTCGATATCATGCGAAATAAACATGTTTTAAAAAAAATATGAATACTTTTCTATAATAAAGTAATTTTAGTAGTAATAAGTACTAAAGAAAATTACTTTAATTGGGTTTGTCTTGGTGTTCTACAAATTATTTGAAGGAGATTTAAAATTTTGACTTGAAAGTATCTATCTCGATCTGTGGTTTAGTAATCCTGCTGATAGACATTCAGAAATTCACAAATAGTCTTTTTCAGACCTAAATAATAAAAAGAAAAAAATATATATAAAATTTAAAATTAAGTTTCTTGACGATTACAATAATTTCTATACTTAAAATAAGAAAACATAAGAATGTATAGGAGTATTTCTTCTTAATAATTTAAAGAGTGTGATTTAATATTAACGACTCATATAATTATTTTCATGATTAAATAATTATTATGGAAGTTAGAAATACCTTTATAATTTATATGGATATTTAATGCCGGAATAAAGTTATCGGAAAACTACATAGCTTTATACTTTAATTTGAAATTCAGAATAACAAATAAAAATACAATCGAGTTACTGACATATATATTATGCATAAGCTTGATAAATTCAATAAGTGTGATTTCTCTTTAATAGGAAATTCCAATTTTCGAGATGTGAAAGTGAATATAGGAGTTCAGGTTGGAGGCCAAGAAATCACTTTACCCAAGTCAAAAACAGAAAAGCGAGAAGATACTTCGCATTAATATCTTCTCATTACAAAGCTAATTTATATCATACTTGCTTTAATAGAAACATTCATTATAAAACTAAGAAATGCAATATTATTACCAGTATAAATTTATACCTATTTCACATTATTTTTCAACTACCATATTATTTTTTCAATTAATGAAGTAAAGTTCTCCACACAAGATTTAATACCTTTTTTTAACTTTGTCTTTATTTTTGTAGCATGAATTATGAATGATAATTTCGTTTTCATACACAAATTTCGTTACAAAAAGAGGCAATCTTTTCTAGGTAGTGGAAGACTCGGGCTAACCAAAATGCAGCATTATTTTTTTTTTTACTCCTTTTCCCAGTTTTCATTTTAATTGGACGAAAGAAAATAAAGATATTGGAACGAATATCAATAATCTTAAGAAATGAAATAAGTGTAAAAATGCTTCATTTTCAAAGCGGGGTACACAGAGTATCATCAGTTCCTATTTCACTGAACTTATAAGTTTGTGTGATTATAATTTTGCACATTCTTATAATAGCTTTATATATTGAAAGTTTATACTTGTTTAAAAATATTTAAGAGGGGGGGAGAGAAATCGATTTGCAACAGATTTTGAATATTACTTCCGTCCATTTCCATGATGTTCTTTTAAAACCATATGAAGCAACAGAAACCAAGCTTTATTATTTAACCAGCCGCCTTTGGCGACCAGCCGGTTCGTCAATCTTAATGCTCGTTTAAATTTTAACAATTAAATATTTTACACAATTCCAACTTTAATAGATTCTTCATCAAAATATTTTAAAACTTCAAATTTTGATAGTCATATAATTCACTCATAATATTATAAAGGCCTTCAGTTATAACGTAATATGTATCTCTCTAATTTTCTGTAATCTCTCGTAGAATTTATGCTTTAAATTAAAGTGGAAAGAATTAATCTGCAATTAATATAATAATATTTTTTATTGAAACAAAGCATTTTTTCTATAATATGAGTACTGATAACAGAGTCACTGCACGTTTAAACTTTATGGCCACTAAAGAATATCTTTCTTAATTTATGTAATATCTCAAGAATTTGTCAACAACATTTTCTCAGATTCATCATGAACAGATCGATTAATAAACAATGTTTAATTTTAAATGCATCAAACACTAAGAATATAAAATGAATCGTTTAAAATAATCGGTCAAAAACAGGTTTAAGAAAACTACTTAAAAACGATGTACTTAAAACTATAAGCATATACAAAAAATATATAACTAACATAAATACAGTTTAATTACAAAAGCGTGCTACTAACCTAAAAATAATTTAAATCATTGAAAACAGGTTTAAAAAAAACTACTTAAAAAACGATGTACTTAAAACTATAAGCATATACAAAAAATATATAACTAACATAAGTTCAATTTAATTACAAAAGCATGCAACTAACCTAAAAATAATTTAAATCATCCGTTGATAATGGTTGTCATGTCAACAATCAGAACACAATGCGCATGCGTGAATTTTTAACGCCAGTTACGGTAACGCAAATGCATGAATTTTTCTACGCCAGTTGGGGTAACGCTATGCAGATTAGACATTTTTAATTTCCTTTCTTCTGTGTTATTTTAATTCAAAAGTACTTCAGAATGAATCTGAAAGATTGATTAATTAACAATGTTTAATTTTAAATGCATAAAACATTAAGAAAATAAACAGAATCGTTTGAAATAATCGGCCGAAAAATGTTAACCCTAGCCTCATTACTGTTGGGAAAGAAAGAAAAAAAAAAACTGAAGCCTTGCTGATTTGGCGGTGGGGAAAATGGAAGATTTTTTTGGCGGGAAAGTTAGTTTTTAATTAATAATTTAGATTCTAATTAAAAATTGAAAAAAAAGGGAACCCAGGTGCACATTCCCGACCTCTAAGATATACATGTACCAAATTTGGTAGCTGTAGGTCAAATGACCTGGCCTGTAGAGCGCCGACACACACACACACACACGCACGCATACATTGAGCTTTATTTATAAGTATAGATGTGACCCTATGTTTATCTTATATTAATTTTTCTTCAAAGTATACTTATTTTCGATGGTTTTCTTTTTCTCTAACCACAATTTACTTGTACTCTTATTAAAATATCAGTTTTATTTTACATACATTTCTCACGAAACTTCATATTTTTTCCAATACTATGTCTTTTCAGATATGGATGCCCTCCGAGCACTGTTCTGTTGGTTTTAATTTCACTGAAATAAAAAATTATAAAATAAAACGATGGAAGAGAAAACCCTTTCTTTTTTAATTTATTTACTAATATTTCAATGGTAGAAGTTTAAGAGATGGAAACATTACGCAAATATCGGATTAAACCCATGCAATGCGATTCAGAAAGGAAATAAAAATCAGCATCGAATAAAACGACTAAAAGAAAATATGTTTAACATAAACTCTCGACAAAACACTCTTCTTATTCATTGTGCATTATCCACTTGATGAATAAAAATCGTCTGAATATAAATCAACATCGGAAAAGAAATTATTAAAAGAAAAACATATTTAATAATAAAAAAAACGGTTAAAACACATTTTTATTCACTATATCATCGATTTGAGAAGTAAAATCTTTCACATATGTTAGGCTCTCGAAATTTTCAACTATATTCAGAATGAAACTTTGTCATAAAAATAAATTCTGAAAATTTCGACCATCTTGCAATTGTATTTCTGTTAAGATCACTCGATCTAACAATCGAGCTCTTATTAATCGTCTATTTCATTCACCAATATATTTAAAATAGTTAGGAAAATTAAACAACTTTATCCATTCCCATCTACTGTACTAATTTCGCCACTTTTTATTTCATATGAAAGTTTATGATATTTTAGATAGTCAATGTTGAGATTCGTTAGTAATATGAATATAAGGGTTCACTATCTCGCAGCCATTAAAAAAAAAATTTCTAAAAAAACTGGGCAATACTAGAAAAAAAAATAACTGAATCATTTCATCAGGACAATTAAGGTCATCAGACAATTAAGGGTCAGAAATAAGACCATTGGATAATCATATGATGGTAAATTATTGATCGAATCTACAAAGAAACAGTATGGGCAATGTTTACTCAAGAATAGCAAACAAAACATTTAGTATGGAACAAATTAATTATTATTTTTGTATCTGCTTTTTCTCATTATAAGCCTTGTAAAATATCAAGGTTGTTGTGTTTTTAATCAGTTAAACTGTTTTACATAAATTGTTAAAAAGAATGAATTTAACACCTATACCCTAAACTTAATTTTATGTGTCAATAAATTAGTACTATAGTCATATTTTAGAAACAAATTGCTGGATAATAACTAAAGCCATATTCACTTTTAGTACAAGAAGCCAGTCAAATAATCCCCACATCAAAGTGCTAACTATAGAGTGTATTTAAATAGCTAAACAACATTTCCCCCCCCCCTTGAGGATTTTGTAAATTCTTGTATATAAATTTTTGAAGATTCTGTATATTGTGATTTAAAGCTCTTTATTATCAAAGTAAAAAAGTATGTAGATGAAATGATGATTAAATGCATGTAGAAGAGATAATCTTAGACACAATATGTAATTATTTATTATCTGTATTTTCTTAAAATTACAATTTATTGTATTAAAATATTTCCAGCACTGTAAAACAGTAAATGAAGAAATAATGATTTCATTTATTTTTAACGGTTTTAGAATAGGATATTAAGTTGTAAAAAAAATTAATGCAATGCAACAATTTTATTATTTGCATTTTGATTTAAAAAACATTTTAATGATTGAAATTAATTTTTGGAAAAAAAGAAAAATAAACTAATGCACCTAACTGTGTATATTATGCTAAGAATAAAATTTATAGTATAATTAAACAGAAAATATCAACAAATAAAATAGATTATGACAACTAATTATTGATAACAAAGAAAAAAATATTGATTTGCATTGCATATCAACATTAAGGTTTTGTGTTATGCATCAATAAGTATTCAAAAGATAAATTTTCATGCACTACAACAAGAAACATTTAAAAAATTATGAATGGAAATTTATCAATTATAATGAATGTACAATATCATCTTTAATATAAGCATTAAAATATTTTATCATTCATAAATAAGTAAATGAAATTGTGAAATCAAAATAACTATTACAATATTTCAAATATCTATTTTTTTTTCATTTTATTCATTGTTAACTGGATGAAAAATAAGTATTTTCATATATGATTAAATCATTTACATTGCGACAGTAGGTTATTAAATCTCTTCCTTCACAGCAGAAATAATCACTATAAGCTGTCCTTTCGTTATTTGTAATTAATTAAAAGTAGATGTTTCCCTACCATAATTTTTCTAATGGAAGAGATGGTTCTATTAAGATTCCATGATTGAATATATATATCTCAGATTCTGATGTGCCAAAATTCTCAATTAGCTGTGCTTGGAGAATAAAGAGCATTCTTTACCAGAAAAAAAAAAGTTTTCACCCTCAGAGAACCCATTCATATCAAGAATTTGAAGAGCAGTGAAAACTGATCTTAAGTCTTTCTTTACATTTTGAGTGATAAACATATCAAAAGTTTAAATATTTGGGATCACTTCACAGCAAAATAAATATGTAGTAACTTTGTTTGGAATATAGTTTATTATCATGCAAGTGAAATTGTTGCTATCTGATTTATTGATCACTTTGATATACAACATGAATTAAACCAATTTTAGTTTATTTTGCACTCATCTGTGAACATTTATTTTATTAAAAAATAAGAAATATTATGATTTACTACTTGCATTTTCTACAGTTATGTTGAATGAAGAACTCATATAGAAAATTTTTTTCACTGTCGAAAGTGCAAGATTGAAATCAGAAAGGAAAGAATATTATTTTAGCAAGAAATGTTAACATCAATGAGTGAAATGTCAGCAACAATACAAATAGTTTTGTAACTTATTTTTATAACATTTAAGCAGAGGATGAAATCTTTATTGTACTTCCTGTAAGTAAAGCTGACTAATTTTAGCCAGTGACTTATTCTAATCTTAGGAAACATAATTGATAAATATAGTTCCCAGTTAATAGATAACTTCAGAATTAATAACACATTCCAAAAAATTTTTTTAATAATATTTGCAAGATCAGCAATCACCTTTAACAGATTTTTGGAAATGGTCTTTCATCTTAAACTTTCCATCTATAATAATTCCAAGATAATTATATTTATTGCTAAAGAATTTTTCCTTAAATGTTAAAGAAGAAAATTAAATTAAATTAATGAACTTACTGGTAGGTATTTTACATTTATGTTTTTCTTAAAAGCTTGTCATTCTGCTCAATGGATAAAAAGCTTAGGAATTCTTTTTGTATGCACTAATTATATACAGTTGAAATGATCAATGAATAGCAAAATAAATTCAAGACATTGATAATGCAATATGATAGGCATCTTTATTTAAAAAAATTTATATTTATCATATGAATGGTAAAGAAATATTTTTCAATAACAAAAATCATTCACAACTAGCAGAAAATAGTCTTGATCCACACAACAAGCATAACCATTATATCAATAAATTACATATTGTCTTTTGTAGTGATATCCTATCAGATGCTTCTTACTTTCTTCTTTCCTTCACATGCAGCATTTGATTAGTACAACATGGAACATTTCATTGCATTACATATAAATTAAAATTATTTTTGCTTCAAATCAGAAAAAAAAAATTATAAAATTAAGAGAATTGTACTGAATGAAACAGAATAATGAAAAAAAAATTATGGTAAAAATTTCAAATAAAAAAATATATTTAATGCAAATAAAAAATAATTTATTTAATTATTTTAATACTTCAAATATAAAAATATATATTAGTAATGTTATTACATGATGAATACAAATATTAAAATTTTTTATCATCATTGCATAATAAACAAACATATCTGCATGCAAAGCCACTGTTTATAATTTTTTTTTGAAAATGTTTATATTAGATTCATAATTAATAACTTCAAAAGCATAAAGACCATTGTAAAATAATTTCAGATAAATGAAGCGATTATTTTCAAAGAAATACGGCAAGAATCCTCACTCAAAATATATATAAGATATTCTACCATACATTAACATATGTACCGAATCAAATACTTTTTCAGAAACTTAAGTACATTCTAAGAGCATAAAAACATTTAATGGTACCAGATTTAAAACTGTTCAATTGATAGAAATACACTCATATAAGAAAAAAAATAAATAAATAAAGATGCAATTATTAAAAATGTTTATTTCAAATAAATACATATCACACAAAAATTTCATGTATTTCAAATGCAATGCTCATAAAATTGTACAAAAAGAACCTTTTTTTCAAAATTTAAACCAAATTCAATTCTTTTATTATGAAACAAATTTTATTTGTCATTTTCCTAATTTAGTTTTTTTTTAATAAAATGCGGGATATGCTGAAAATTACTTATTATTAAAATTGTTTCTACAATTGATTAACTACAACACTATATTCTTTAATTATAATTCAAAAATAATTTACTCATGTTTAATTATTAAAATTACACTTATGAACATGCCATTATTGAAAAGAAATTTCATAAGAAATCATCTAAGTAACCCATAACATCAATGCTAATAGTTTTACCTATTTTACTCACTAAATCAAGTTCTGCTAAACACTTATATTTAGGACAATCTAAATGCTCATCTGTAGAAACACGAGACATAAGACGCATTTGAACAAGTGAAGATATTTGTGAAAATATTAGGGAAGATGGAAGCACTTTCTCTCCAACAATTGAAAAGAAAATAGATAACATTCTGTCTAAAGTAAATGGCTTAGGACCCAGAAGGTGACGATTTTTCTCAACTTTTTTTGTAATACGTTTCTTAGCCTGCTTCCCTTGGTTTTTAACAAAATGCCTAAAGTCACTTTTAGGTGGATTGTAGGAAGCAAAGTAGGCTGCAAGTAACAAAAATTTTGAATAAAAAGGTAATTCTCTTGTCGCAGAGAATTTATCTAAAGTAATTATAGAGCATTTATTTTCACTATTTTGGTCTTTAATAGAACAGTATGCTTTCCATTTAGAACTAGATATTTCTCGTAGATAAACTGAGCCCATAGCTTCTTTTAATGTGGGTTCTATATTTTTCCACAGGCGGAAACTGCTGACTTCGATATCATCATCTTCTTGAAGAGGTTCACAGTATTTCTCAAAGTTTATTTCAGCAAGATGGCGTAGCTCAGAAATGTTTGTTGTCAGTATAAAAAATGTCTTCATAATTACATTTACATAGCTTTTGTAAAATACAACTGTATGTTCAGGTGGACAATCCAGTGTTAATATTTCTGCTATTTGATCCTTAGAATAATCTTGAAAGTGAAGAGAGATAGGATCAAAACAATTTACTTGGGACCTAAATGCTCTCCAAGGCAATTCAGAAATAAAAATTGTGCATATATTTACTGTAGTTAACATTTGTAATTTTGAAAGAACAGATAACAAGAATGGATCTTCTTTTCGTAACACTTCCGCGCAGTCAAAAATCAAATACGTAGTCTCAAATGCTTCCTTTAAACTAATTCTCAGAAAGTTCAAAAATTCATGCATATTATTTATTTTCTTTTCCGTGTCTCCGGGACAAAGAACTTGAATAACCTTTGCAAACAATGATTGTGCATTACAAGATTCATGACAGTTGATCCATACATAAGGTACATTTGTGGTTTTCATTAATTCTGATACGACTAAAGTCTTCCCTGTTGTTGTGTGGCCATAAATCAATAAGGAAGGATACGGAAAACTAGATGGATATCCCATATACCGCTTTATAAAACTAATCTCACTTTCTCGGAAAAGAATCTTTTGACCTGTTTCGCTTTCCATAAGATTAACACCAGAAATGCATTCAGATCCCATTTTCTTCAGTATTTAATAAAGAATTTGAGTTTGTAATCGAATATTAAATTGAACAACTTGAATTCATTCAACGATAACATGGTGGGGAAAAACAAAATTTACCGCTAACTGAGAGAGTGTTGAATTGTTTATACACCGCTGAAAATTTATTGCTAATATTCATTTGAAATTATACTAACTTTTAGTTAGTATGGAAATAAAATTCCTAAAATATATCTTTCAAAGAATTTAAAAACGAGAAAAATCTTAATTTTTTAAAATCAGTACTGATAAAAAACATTTTTATAACTAGCTCAATATTGGTATGGCCTTGCATTTGACTTAACTGTATTAATCTCCTCTCCATACGATCAAAATAAACAAACATAATATGCAACATGGCTAGTTGTAAGTACTGAAAAATATATTTTTGTAATTAATTCTTAATTTCTGTGCATTTAAGAATTATATTCTTATTGATAACGAAAACAGGATAAAATGCATTATTTTTGTAATCAGTCGAAGTCTTGTTTATAAGTATCTATCTGATGTAATTTAAATTCGGTTTCTGAATTGTCGGGGAAATTATTCTGATTGAAATCATGTAATTTTCTTGAAAATAATAATGGCATATTGCATTGATAAATTTTCACACGAAATATTTATATGCTGCTAGCATAATTTCTGGTAGATACAATTAAGAAACCGAATTTAAATTACATCAGATAGACGTACTCTTGAATGAGCCCTTAGAATAGTTAGCTTCAATTCGTTAAATATTTTGATTTCCACTTATGACAGATGTTACAAAAATTAATTAAATTCCGCAATGCGCATATATAAGCGTTTTTGTTATTTGTATAGTTTGAATTAATTTAATTTCTAATCTGTCTATGTAGAAAAATCGAACAATTCAGTTGATGTATACTTTTCTTACATTGTGCTATATTGAAATTATTTTTGTATTTATTTATATGTATATCTTTTCCAGATATGAATTTGTTATTAATTATGTTTTTTAAATGATTATTTTCTTCTAACAATACTTAGTCTAAATTAACATACTGTGACACACTTTATAAAATACCGTGACTGTTTGAAGAGTATGTGTTCTTTAAAAAGAACCATTTCTAGAAAATTCAGCAGTAAAATAGCTTTTTTATTTCAAGCATATTTTGAATACTTTTAAAACTGACATATGATTTTCTTATGCAGTAGAAGGAAAGGGTATTGTGCTATGATAATGTTGTGAGCTGTCTTAATAGAAAGTGTGAATTAAAAGAATTAAGCACTGATTATAAATCTATTTATAATCTCTCTCTCATATCAGGGTATTATGTTGAATTATTTCACAAAGCTTTTATAAGGGAAATATTTTTTTTTAAATTAAAGACATTTTTTTAATTTAAAAAGTTTCCAGCAAAATATAAATATTCCTTTCCATATAATAAACAAACCCAATGAAACTTTACTTTTATAATAGCATTTAGTTATTTACCTGATGTAATGCTTACATTTCATTAATATTTAGTAATAACTTGTAAGATTCTGCTATTAGTTTTACAAAAATGCAAGTTTTAAGGAAGAATAATTTTATAGAATGTGTATTTTAAAAATTTCAAGTCTCATAGGAAATCTTGGCATTAAAAAAAAAGAAATCATATTCCTGAAGTAGAACTCTGAATTTCAGAATTTATAGCTTTTAATATAATGCTGTTTTGATTGTTTGTTAATGAATTAGAATTTTACACACTTGCATATAATAACTGCCTAAGATATTTTTGTATCCAAAGATTACTGATTGCACAAAGAAAATACTTCTTTGATTTAGAATTTGTAATTTAGCATTATGTAGATACAAAGAATTCTGTTGCACTTATTTACTGATGGTTACTCTGAAAATCCAGAAAAAAACTTTTAATAATTAATTATTAGATTTATATTTCTTTGTAGAATATATATATATGCAGCAATTTAAAAATATTTATATATAAAGAGAGAGAATGAGTTTTTCAGAAAAGTAATTTTCCTTTTACTTCAAATATATTTTATGTATTTATTTATTTTATTATTATTTTATTTTTGAAAAATATTATTTGTTTATTTAAATATCATCTAGATAAACTGAAGCATCTTCCAATTCTGGCAAGGACACAATTGAATTATTTGAAAAATGGTGCAGCATTTTGTACAAATCCAGCACATGTTGTTCAAGACCAATTTCTGCATTTTAGAACCACAGAAAATAGTCCTGTATGAGCATGTATTATTTTTAATTTTTTAAATGTATATTTACTTCAGCTATGTATTTGTAATGTTTGTTTTTAATGTATATATGTGTGTTTATATGCAGATATATTTGATAATCTAAATATTAAAAATGAAATAATATTACAATTGTCCTTTTTTTTTATTTTGCGATTAGATTAAAATTAAAGTCCAATCAGATAAAAAGGTAGGAATATTCATCTGAATTCTTATCTTTTATGGTTTTAAAAGTTCCTTATATTAGGTATAAAACTTTAGGATCTATTTATTTTATAATTCTTATGTTCTCTGTATCCATTTTATCTACATTTATCGATAACAAACATGATTCTATTGATAGAAGGGTACATCCATTTCATTAGTTGGAGAAAACACAATCCATTATTTCTTATTTTATCTTAAAAGAGAAAAAAAAATTCTGAAGCTCCTGAACAATTTT
>JAPMOR010123149.1:150141-202978 GCA_026543865.1 Argiope aurantia
AAAATAAAATAAATTAAATATTTGTTATTAAATGAAATAATTAAATATTTTGTATATGGAACATAAAACAGCTTTGATTTATTCATGGACTTATTCATATTCCGAAACTGTACTTTTTTTTATATGTATGTGTCTGTGTTTTCAATTTCCAATATTTAATCTTTCAATTTATTCTTTATTTTTTAATATTTAATTGTTTCTCCACTGCTACTGTCTTTTTACATTCCATCACCTTCATATTCTACTTATTACTTCTTAAAACCTATTTTGAATGTATTTATACTTTAATTTATTTTATATTATAACAGATGAAGTAAAAATTGACATTCTATTTATTTTTAGATATAAAGTTATGGTTATAATCGATGGTGTAAATGCTTTCTGGAACAAAACTAATGTGAAAAGACCTGATAGGTCATTGGTAAGAAGAATTCATTTATAAATAATAAAATTGTGCTAATATTGTACAAAGTTTTTCAATTGGCTACATTTTTTCTCTGCTTTGAAATATAATTTTAGTTGATTTAAAATTTATTGTAGCGTTGTAGTGATTAATTCACTTTCTTGAAGATCTAATTTCATCAAATTTGAGTATGTTACTTTTCAGAGTTAAGTACTTAACAGTCTTTATTTTTTTAATTTTTAGTTTTGATAAATGCATGTGACAGGCTTTTTATATATTTCATACAAAATGATTCATGAATATCTCATGTTACTTGTTCTATAATTATATTTTATATGTGCATACATTCATACATCTGTTCAACTGTATATGAGATGATTGATTTTACTGTGGAAGGAAAAAATTGTTTAGGCAACAACAACTACAGAAAAAGGCAAAAATACTATATTGTTCCAAAATGTTTCAAATTTATGGAATATTGCATAATCTTGCCAAATGCCATTCAGAGTCCAATTGATGCTTTGAAAAAAGAGTGGATTTTGGTCGATTTTGTAATCCAGTTCAGCTTTGGTTGTAGTGATTAATTCACTTTCTTGAAGATCTAATTTAATCAAATTTGAGTATGTTACTTTTCAGAGTTGAGTACTTAACAGTCTTTATTTTTTTAATTTTTAGTTTTGATAAATGCATGTGACAGGCTTTTTATATATTTCATACAAAATGATTCATGAATATCCCATGTTACTTGTTCTATAATTATATTTTATATGTACATACATTCATACATCTGTTCAACTGTATATGAGATGATTGATTTTACTGTGGAAGGAAAAAATTGTTTAGGCAACAACAACTACAGAAAAAGGCAAAAATACTATATTGTTCCAAAAAGTTTCAAATTTATGGAATATTGCATAATCTTGCCAAATGCCATTCAGAGTCCAATTAATGCTTTGAAAAAAGAGTGGATTTTGGTCGATTTTGTAATCCAGTTCAGCTTTGGTTGGGATGACTAAAAACTGTATTCTTTGGTTTCATCAAAGCTAAAAATACTTGGAATGAAGTGAAGCTACTATTCACAGCTTTGAATGTTAGAGAAATGATTGTTTGCTCTTTGATGAAACCATTTCATCAGCATGATCCTTTTAACATTCTTTTCTTTGTTTGTTAACTTGGAATGAAGTGAAGCTACTATTCATAGTTTTGAATGTCTGAGAAATGATTGTTTGCTCTCTGATGAAACCATTTCATCAGCATAATCCTTTTAACATTCTTTTCTTTGTTTGTTTGATATTTCAATTTCATTTTTATTTCTTTCTGTATCCCAATATGTGTTTATCATGTAGATGGTGACTATCATTTCTTATTGTCTAGAGTTGCAGAATATTGATTTTTAAAAAATATGGTGTGACTAATTAGAAAAAAATTCACTTATAAAGAGGGGGGAGAGAATTTATATATCTTTTGGAAAATATATAAACTGTTGATGTCAATGGAAAATTATTGCGCATTCTTTATAGTGACATTTATATTTACTATGCTAAAAGAGGATTTGGTCCAATAGTAGACCACTTAAAAGCACTTGAAGAAGGTGTTTATTAAAAAAGTAAGCTATTCTATAATAAGTTATTGTTTTTAGAGACTATCATCATCATCTTCTTCAACAGCAGCATCAAGAAATCTTATCCTATTAATTATACTCTTTGTGGCAGAATATGAAATTTTTAGTGTTATTGTAGAGCATCATTTGACATTTTCAGTGATACTTGTTCTTGTTAGGAAGGTGGCTGAGGATACAAAAAAAGCTTTAAATCATTTGACATTAAGTTGTAATTAAGTGTCCTATGAAGCAAAATTTATTATATTAAAAACAATTTTACCTGACACCTTGAAAAATTGAGAAACAACGTTTTTATTGAATTTAAATAAAGTTGCAAACATTAATCTATGAGAGTGCTTTCAGTTAACAAGAACATACTTATTTCACTTCTCAGTGTTTATGTTTGGCACAATTCATTATTTGCTAAATTCGGCTTTTTTTTTTTTTTTTTTTTTTTTGTTCCAAGTTGGTGTCTTTATATTATTTAACAGTCCTGATAAATATATGATGACAAGAAAGTATCAAAATATTAATGTATGACTCAGGGATACTGATTTCTTCTATAATGTTGTCACAAATATATATATAAAATTTTATGAAAATAAGCTTAGAGGTAGAATTCTTAGAATTAAAAATTTAAATATTCACTAAAAAATTATTTTTACAGTTACATGGGATTTTTTCCCTTTATTTCAAATAATATTAAAGAGGAAGAACCACATTTATGTATATGAATTACATTTTTAGGTTCCAGCAAATGAAATAACAATAACTCGTGCATTTATGAAACTATTACAAAATGATTGGGTATGTAAAGTTTTCCATTTCTTGTTATTTAACTTAGTAACAGTCATAGTTAAAAATCAAAATTATTTTATTTAATGGCATCCTATTGTTATACGTGACGTTAGTAATTTTAATCTTTTATTAATTGAAATCATCTTATGACAGTTTGATATTTTAAATGTAATATAATTTTGAAAGCAGTTGCCTAGTGTTTTCATAATATACAAAATACTAATTGTCTAAATATTTGTATTCTGTAAGTTAAAAAAAAAACTTTCCACAGAATTAAGAATTTTTTGTAGTTTTCTGCATCAAATATTTTAAATTTCATCCTCTTTTTATTTATGAATTTCTTTTATTCCTCGTAAGATCTAATTTTGAAAGTGTTTATAAAAACTATTAGATGCAAATTACTTACACTATCAAATGTTTTGAAAATTGGTTTATTGATTTGTTTTCTCTCACTTTATGCTTTCTGTTAAATATTTCCAGTCATCAGCTTGATATCTATACCATTCTGGAATTCATCAATGATTATGATGTAAAATCAATGTGCAAATCAAGCTGCTTAACATCTTTGAAAATCCTTAAAAACTGCTTATTTTAAATGATTTTTATGTGAAAAACCTTAAAAGTGTTCATTTTTTTTGTCCAACCACTTATTTTCCTTTCTGAGGGAAAAATATAATTTTAACTTCATTATAGCAACATTATATGATTGCATTTTCTTTGGAATGTCTGATCTTTATCTCTGAAAGGGTCTCAATGAATTTGGAGTAGGTTTTATCTCAATTTATGGAAATACTAATAAATACATTTCTTTCATTTATTTATTAGATTTTTCTTCCACTTCTTTTTGCATGTTTAGATAGAGAAAAAAATCGTTTATTTTTAGTGATAGTTTTATTTATTTACATGAGATCATGTTAATTAGCTTTTAACAGTGACTTCAGCAAATCTTTGTGTGCTTTAGTCATTGTATGTGCTAGTTATTTTTTGTTAAGCATTTTTAGTTGTATTTTTTTCAACACCATTTAGTAAATCATCAATTGTAATTTATTTAAATACTTTTACTGCCAGACATTTTTGTGCATGAAAGTTTTAGAACTTTTTAAAAATAGAAAATATAGAAAAGTGTGTTTAACTCACGGTGGACTTTCAAAAGTGCATACACTGAATGACTCAAGGTTACTAAAAATAAAATAATTAAGTATTCTAAGTTAGTTGTATATCATTGCTTGTTATTCTTGCTCAAGATTTCAAAAATAAATTAATGCCAATAAAATTTCTCTTCACTTTATCATATATGATTTTTCAAAAAAAAAAAAATTGTAAATCATTAAAAAATTTGAACTCAAACATTTTCTCCTAACCTAGATTTTGACCACCGAAAAATAAAGTCTTGAAGTCTGTATCTGTCCAAGAGCATGTAACTCAAAACTTCTTATGTAACAGAATGAAATTTGTCATATTATCTTAGTACCAAATTTGCAGGTTATCAAATTTTAAATGCAATCCATTTACAGGATTTTTTTTTTTATGTCTCTAAGTGCAAGTGAACACTATAATTTCAAAACTATATTAGTAAAAGTTGGTATACAATTTTAGAATCTAATGTGTGTTTGTGTGTATATATATATAAATGCAATAACTCAAAATTAGATAAATGAAATTTTTTAAGTAATCTTGTAACTAAAATTGCAATTCTGTTTCATTTGGCCAGCGAAAAAGCTTCTAAAATGAATACTTGGTTCTCTTTATTGTACTGCAGAGCACAAAACATTTATGTGCTGATTGAGAAAATAACCATTAAAGTGCTTGGGGCACAGAGCATATTAGGCCATTTCTTTAAATGTATCAGAGTGGCAACCCCTTTTTATGCAATGAATTATTGTGCACCTTATTTTTTATATGAAATTATTTCTTCACTAAATTACTATTAGTTTAATTTTTCAAATAATTTATCATTTTCAGATATTGACTGAGTGAATGTAAGTGTACAAGGGGAGAAATTATTGAAAGCTTTATATTCGAGAAAGGAAATATCTGATAAACTTATATACTTTTAAAGCAAAAAAATTTTTTAATGTTGATAGACCTACAGTAAATTGTGTGCATGTTGCTCTGTTTGGATATATAATTGACATCAAATCATCTTTACACTATTTCAAAAAAATGAGATATCGTGCGATTTTTTTTATCCTTTATAATGAGGACAACAAACAAAACTCTGGGCAGTTTTGAAAATTATTTTCATTATATCTCATGAACAAGCATTTAATGTGAGAAATTTAACTATCTTTTTCACAGCATCTACTGTATGACCAAGTAAAGCAATATGGTGAAATTCACTCAGTAAACAAAACATTATTAAAGGATTAAGAATACTGACAGCATCAACCCATCCAAAATATTGCCAATTTTGGTAATAGTAGATGGTTAAAGAAATAGCTTCCAAAGATATAAATAAAGTAGTAAGAATATACAACTAATGAACTTGGTTCAACAAACTGGGGACTTTTCATTGCTATCAAAATCTAGTAAACTTATAACCAAGAAATTGAAATGTTAATGAAACACTTAGGAAAGCAATAAAAGTACTTTAATAATTTTGTTTCTTCGTTTGATCTTTGTAAACATATTCAACAATTATTGATGGTATTTTATGTTTAAAATTGGGTACTTAATATCCAACTTGAAGGGCTTTTTTTAATTATATATCTTAATGTATATGTGTTATGAACTGAACTATCTATCGGGTATCATGTTGGTTCTTAATTTTTAAGATAAAAATTTGTTTATTAATATTACTGCACATTTTTAAAAACTTGTATGGATAGTATTGTGTCTATTATGTGTATTAAAAGTTTAACCGTTCAATTAGTTTCAAAACCACTGCATGACACTGCTTATGTGCATCTTTTATAAAATTTTCTTAAATCTTTGAAATGTAATCTTTCAGTTCATATTCTTCTGCTTATATTGAACACTTATCTATAAGACAATTTTGTATTTTAGAATAATGCAGCAATTATAACGAGTGTAGATATTATACCGTTTAACCGAAATGCAACAAAGCATGATCCTTATACACCACGTGCTTTACTAGGTAAAGAGGTAAGTGTGTGTAAATATTCAGTACTAAAAATATATCTATTGAAAAATTATAATTACTATAGATAAATAAAAGTATACAAGGAAAAATATTTATTATTCCTTTTCTTTTAATTTAGGGTTTTGAATATATGGATCCCTTTATTCCAATTCATGTAGATAATTATACAGATAAAGAAATTCATTCGGTTCTTGATTATTACTGTGACAGGCTTTGGATACAGTCGGAGAGAGGCAAGTATAACTGTTATAATAATGTAGTATGTAGAATAATCACTCTGTCCCAATAAATTAGAAAAATACCTTAAATCACAAAGAATTATATTTTGTGTTGTTTCAGTTAATGTTCTAGTGAAATTTTTATAACATCAGTCTTGTACTAGTAGCAATTCTATTCATCTGCATTCAAAATGAAACTTCGAATATCCCTATTTTAGGCCACAATTTTCCCAAAATAATAAAAATTTAAAGCTTCATAATTCAGTTAGTTTTGATCATAGATGAATGTAACTTTAAAAAAAAAATGT
The DNA here is from genome assembly GCA_026543865.1 of Argiope aurantia. Lineage (NCBI taxonomy): Eukaryota > Metazoa > Arthropoda > Arachnida > Araneae > Araneidae > Argiope > Argiope aurantia. Next base: position 156,572 of record JAPMOR010123149.1, read on the forward strand.
TAATATGATCAGAATTTTTGTGTATTATCACTAAGAACAAATTTAATGAATGAAACAAACCTAAAATATTATTAGGTAACAAATTACCATATATAAAAAAAGCAATTTGATTTACCTCTTACATGTTAAGCTATTCTTAACAGAAAAGCTCCTTCCTTTTTTATGTGAATTTATAAATGCCATCAAATAATATACTTTTTTTTTTTTTTTTTTTTTTGTAGCACAACAAGAAGAAGGGAGGAAGCAAATAAAATTTTTAAGTGGTTACAATCCAGCTGAAGTAATGAGGCTCTGTAATCCACTGTAGTTTCGTAAATACATTTATTTTTAATGTAGTATAAATAAAAATTAAGACCAACACTAAAAGAAATCATCAAATTTTAATACATATTTTTCTATACAAGAAACATTATCTTACAAAATGCACACTTTTTAAGCTCTCTAAGTTGCTATATTTACAAACATGTTCATTTCTGTGATAAAAATTTTGATGGGTGGGAGATAGGTAACTTATTAGAGCCAAGTCTAAAGCTTCATATCTGTGATGACAATTTCTAATAATATTAATATTGAGTCTTTTTTTAATAATCTGCAATGTTAATGCCCATTATCAATATTAAAAAGAAAAGTTCTTGATGATTAGAAATGAGCAACTTTCTATTTTGACTTCTCTAAAACTAACTTTGAGATGAGAGTTCATTCACTGAAGATTTTCATGTGCTCTGCTTTTCTATTGGCTTCTTTGGAGAAGATGTAGATACCATGTTAACAGATGATCTATAAACAATGAAGGATGAATTAATGAACAAAGTTATATATCAGTGTTATAAAAATTAAATTCTCAGCAATCATTGATGGCACATAAAATGCCAAAAAAATATGTATGTTATAATTTTACCTGTTATGAGTCATATGAGATCTTACAAGATGACCTTCAGCTAATGCTGCTAACAATGAAAGTTCTCCAGCAAGAACAGTAGCGCAAACAATTCTAGCTAATTTTGCTGCATTCCTTCCTGGACTTTCATCACAAGAACCTTTTACTCCCAGGAGCTAAATAAAATGTATAATAGATTTATATAAAAATCTGCAATTTATAACCTTATGAATAATAAATATCCTAGGAATCAGAATATATATATCTTGACAACAAATAAAATTTAAACTGAGTATTTAGCAAAGAAAGTAAAGAACTACAACAGATACAAAACCAATTCCAGCTAGAAAGAAATAAAATTATTGAATCAAGCAATTCTTTTGTTCTAAATACTTCATAATCCAGAGAGTTTTACCTCATTTCAATAAAATTATTCAAGCTGTATCATACATTAACTTTCAAAATCTACATTAATAAATGGTAAGGCATTGTTTCACTTAAGAAATATTTCTTTAATCATACCTCTAAACAAGATGATTGTGCTGGAAGGAAAGTTCCACCACCAACAGTACCCACTTCAATTGAAGGCATAGTACAACTTATGTACAAATCTTTTTCATCTGGTCCAGCTACTTCTAATTGAGTAATGCAGTTTGAACTGGTCACATTTTGAGCTGGATCCTGTATTAAAATGCAAAAGTTATTGATAAAAAAAATTAATATGAGTAAAACCTTTATTTGTTTTTAAATATAGTAGGTATATGAGAGTAAACAGATCATAAAACATCTGAAAAGTAAGTTTTGAGGAACCAGCATTCAAGCTTTAGTAGATTTTTCTACGCATATTTGATGTTCTCAATTAAAAATTACGAAAACATATTTTCAGTAACTGATGGCAAGTCCCTGAAAGGTCAGGAATATTTTGAATATTAATGAAAATCTTCTCTTTGTTTTAACAAAATTTGAAAAATCAATATAGAATCACAGTGTATGAAGGATTTTTGCTGAGATTACTATGGCCCTATTTCAAATAATTAAGGATATACAGATGCTTCTTTGTGTGGAGGAGAGGTATTTAACCATTTAAGTGTACATGTCAATACAAATCTTCATTTTAGAGCAGTCAATTTGTAATCGTTTATCTAATAAAAATGAAATCTTATTCACTTTATGTTTTGCAAAATTTACAATGCAACCATTTGTATTATGTTCAACATGTATACTCATCATTGTGGAACTTCAAAAAATAAACTCTGCAATTAACTGATAAAGATCTGGGAAATATTGTATTAATACTTATTATAAACAATTAAAAGTAAAATACAGTTTGATGCATAGTATGGCTTTATCTTACAAGTTTTAGATTTGAATCTGAGATATCCAAATGAATTGTTAACAGAAATATAATGATACATGGGATATAGAAAATTTAGGAGAAAGAAGTTAGCTGTACAGCTATGCAATAAATTCTCTTTATCATTCAGATTGCTGATAAAAAAAAACGTCACATGCATTTATGTTTTATGAGAAAATATGTCATGGTTTGTATAACAATTGAACAAATCAGTATTGACAGATCTCAGCATCTAAATAATTAATCTTTGACTTATAAGTTTACCTAAAATTAAATGTAAAGATTTTTCATTTCACAAATCTAAAATTTTTTATTTTTTCAAATTAAAAAAAAATATCCCAATTTGAAAAAATACATTTTTAGATTTTATATATATATATAAAGATTGCAAGCTCCTTATTTTATTACAGTCTTCATGTACATAAATATATGCACTACAATATTACAATTACCATTTTATGCTTGCAAACTTGTAACAATTTTTGTTAGATGCTAGAAAAATGTGAAAGCACACATACCTGACCAGTAGCAAGATAAATAGCTGTAACTATATTAGCTGCTTGAGCATTGAATCCACCAACACTGCCAGCCATTGCAGAACCAATGTAATTTTTAGTAATATTTAGGTTTACCAATGAATTAACATTTGTTTTCAAAACCTGAAACAAGATAAATCAATATAAAACGCAGTTTGTTTTTCTTCCCTAATTTCAGATTATATAAGTAGAAAAACTAGCTATGAATATATAGATCTACTAACTTCTTTCACTATTTTTGCTGGTATCTGTGCTCCACAAACAACCTCTTTACCACGGCCTCTAATCCTGCAAGTCAAAAGATTAATTTTAGATTATGTTAAAAATGATGTATTGATATTTGTTTATATCTCTAGAAAAATATAACAGAAATATTAATATATGTAATACATTATAAAGTGTAATCTTAAGTTACTTTATATAATTGCAAACAAGATATGTACAAAATTGTCAACATCTCATTTATTATCTAACAGAAATATTTTGTTAATACACAAGAAGAGGAATGGTTCTTGCATATTAACTACACGCCAATGATTAATCATCAAATATGGCATGCTCATCCATTGATATTCAGTTCAGCTTAAAATTTGTCATTGTTCTGCAGTTAAATTAATAAAACTTGCTAGATATTCAAAAATTTAACAAATTCACTGTAAGATTTCTTAAATATATCAAAGCTAATAGAAAAATGCTGACTTAATAAGAAGAAAAGTTAGGTTTTCTTTCAGTTAGTCTATTTTTGCAGAAACTAAGTATCAGGAGTAAAAATTTAAAAATCCATAAAGCAGGGGTCAAGTATAATATTAAATAAAAAGCACGTTTACTATTGAAATTTTTAAAATAATCTTAATAAAAAAGAAAAGTAATCTTTACTTTGAATCTATGTAAAATCTATCTTATTTAAATCTAAACAAAATAATCTTTACTTTGAATCTATGTAAAATCTATCTTATTTAAATCTAAACAAAAATATCTTTAGAACATCTATTAGGTTTGATATTTTTGATAATTAATCTGTTAGTTTCGATAACTTAGAAGCAAGTCTAGCCAACTAAACAAGTAACATTACTCTATAGGCAACAATCACAAAATAAATAAAAATTATGTTATATTTTCCCACATAAATGTAGAACAATGATAATACCAAATTCATTTTAATATTAAAGAGAAATTCCTTATTCTCAACGAGATATTTAAAGTTGATTAGATAAAATAGATAGAAAAAAATGGATGTTAATTGTTTCAATATCTTTTTAAAGCTTACTATAATTGAGAAATAATAACTTACCAATTAACAGCAGCAGGTTTCTTATCTGTGCAATAATTTCCACTCAGACTCAACACTTTAACTTCAGGGAAAATTTCGCATAATTTATTCAATGCTTCATCTACACCCTAAATAAAAATAAATTTCAGTTGTTTCATTATGAATGCACTCATCCTTCAACCTAGGGGGAAAAAAAAAAAAGATGAATAGATTTTTACCTTAGATAACATGTTCATACCCATTGCATCCCCAGTAGTGGCTTTGAATCTTAAATATGCTAAAGGTCCAGCAGTTTGAACTTCTATACTTTGTAACCTTGCAAATCTAAAATGAAAATAACAAGATAAGTTGACTGCTAAATAAATTTTTTAAAAAATTATGAACATCTCTTGAGAATTATATTTGTCACAAATAATTTCAGATGAGACTTGTTTAATCCCACGTTGCTTTAAGCAAGATATTTATTTAGTATAAAAAAAATAAAGAATGGCACATAGCTATTAATGAACTTAAAAACATATATAAAGAGTGAGAAATAAATTAAAATACCAATTCAATTTTCAGCAAAATTTGCAATAAATAAATGAAATAGCTTGAATAGTAAATTGTACTAGTGTTTCTTAACAATTTTAATAATATGTATATTACTAATTACATCACACTTATGACAGTATATCAAAAGAAAGAACCTTTCCTTCTTTCATAAGAAGGAAAGGTTTTTGTAGGCCCAACTAAAAGTTTAGTTACTTTATAGTCTCATGTTGAAGAAATGAATGTTAGATTACAATCGATTTTGTAATTTTTATCCACAATTAGGAAACCAGAACACGAAATGTAGTAGCACCTCATCTTTAGTAGTAGATAGATATTTGATCCTAAATGTGTTAACATGCTTTATTTACTTATTTATTTACCTAAAGTTAGATCTCAAAACAAAAATTCTCCACATTAGAAATAGCGATTCTATCTCTGCAGATTGAAATTACTCTTTTTAATGATATCATAAAGTATAGTCTCACCTGCTGGTTGAGTCAAAAGCTGCTTTCAATATTTCAAAATTATCTCTTTGTTCAACCCACAGCTTAATTTTCCTATGATAAAAAAAGAAAAGAATACCATATAATATTATAAAACATATAGTAACATTCTATCAATAATATATTGAAAGCTCTAATTTTTTTAAATTAATGCAGTAAAGAAATTATTTATTTCCTTACCCAGCTTCACGTTCTGTAGGCAGCCTGATAACTGGAGCACGAGTCATACCATCACTAAGTAAACTACTCCTAACACCTCCTGATAACTATATGTTTTTAAAAAAAATCTTATTAAAAAGTCTACTAATTACAATACTTTATTTTCCATTTTTAATCATTAAACCAAAAAAATATTTGAGGATTTTTTTTTTTTTCCAATTTTTGTAATTTTTTCTCCAAGGTTTTATTTTTGTCAAAGAAAAATAATACAATTTTTTTTTCATTAATTATCAAGTATTTAAAAGAGATTAAAGGTAAGTATTTTATATTCAAAGTAAACCAGAAAATACATAAACACACAATGATTATATATGAAGTTTCTCATCAATTTTGCAATCTTTCCAAACATTTTCAATAAAATACCATAGATTTTAATAGTTCAAAAGCTTGACTTTTTAAAGATTTTCATCCATCTATTATATATATATATATATAGAGAGAGAGAGAGAGCGAGAGAGAGAATTTTTTATAACAGAACCTAATGTTTTCATTACCAAACTGTTTCAATAATCTTTTTATATTGCATAATGACTAAAAATCTTTATAATGCACAAAAATGTGTTATTAAATATGTAAAGTGTTGTTAATATATACTTAAATATATGATAATTAAATATTTCTTAATTTTTTAACCTGTATTACTGATTAAACCAGATAAACTCAATATCCCCCCCCCCAAATATTGCTACTATAATAAGACAAAAACCATTAAAGGTTAAAAAAATTGCATTAAGATATTTTTCTGAATTGTGTCTCCAAAAATAGCTTAGAAGGTACTTACAGTCAGAGCTCTACATCCTCTGTTAGTGCTTGCTACCAAACAACCTTCAGTTGTAGCCATAGGAATATACAAGAGTTCCTCATCTAGCAATAAAGGACCAGCAATTCCAACAGGAATAGGAACATATCCTATTACATTTTCACAGCAAGAACCCATGACCTAATTAAGTCAAAAACAAAAACTAAGTAAATATCTGGTTACCATTATCTCTCTCGTTTAAAACATAAAGACAATCAGCAATAAAGAAAATTTTTAAATAAAAAATAGTTGTTTTAACAGAATTCTTCTGGAAGAGCAATTTAACCATGGAATCCATGTTTTTGTCTCTCATGAATAATTTTCAAAGAAAAAAATTCTTACATTCCATGTCAATATAGCAAATACACTACAAATATTCAATGAAGTGGACATTTTAAATTAAAAGAATGTTCAAATAATAAACTATTACAATACAGACATATTTTTAGGACAGACTTAATAATTTCATGTTATGCAGATACAGCACAGGCTTGGAACAAAAAACATTAAACTTCAACAAAATAATGAAATGTACTATACATAAATACTGAGAAGTAAAATAAGTATAATTATTTGAATAATGTTATGAATAAATTTATAAAATAAGTGCTTGAAATATTAAAAATACTGCAATATTCTTAAATCGAAAGAAAATTAATTCACCTCAAGAATGATAACATTTTATTCTAAAAAAGCATGTGGCATATTTCTGCAGAAATATGCCACATCTGGACATATACAAATAAGTTTGAAATTATTCTAATATCTACTTAACTTTTGAAAGTGGATTTTGTTTATGAATTATTGATACTTCAATTTCTAAATCTAAAGATCATTAAAATAATAAGGAAAACTATTTTGATTAATCTATGACTCACCATTTTATAATCATAACTAGAATATGGCAGGGAATCAAAAACACATCCTTGTTTAGCAAGTTTACTGATCAGTTTCCTCCGCAGAAAAACACCTCTCTTAGGATTTCGCAAAACAGTTTCCAAAGCATGAACTGGGATAATTTTTTTTTCAGCCAACATTATCACCTCTTCATCCAAAAGACCAGCACCCCCAATCTATGAAGATGTAAATACATTAACATTAAAACACCATAAAAATCTTGAAATTACAGTTTGAATAGCAAAAATAAGATATTTTTATCAATATGAAACATTTAAACAAACCTGAAATTAATAATGACACCTTTAAATAATCATTGTTCATTTATTTAGTATTATTTTTGTGTCAATTAATCAATAATGTCAACACAGGTGGGGATTCTTTGTACGTAGTTTTTGATAAAGAAAAGCAGATGTTAATTATTAACTTTTTAAGTAGGATTTCATATTATAATAACTATTTTAAATAAGCAGCACCGTAAATACAAAACAAAAAAATATATGCTAACAAAGAAAAGAAAATATGTTAACTAAAGAAATAATATGATACTTAAGAAAAACTTTAATATTCATATTTTATTTTGAAACCAAACACTTGGAGATATTTCTTCCTCATATATATTCCTAACTTAAACATTATTCTATAGATTACAGGAAAATTTAAAAGCCTTACTCTTACAATGAAAATTTTGATATAGAATATCTTCCATGTTATTAAAAGATTTGCAGTTTCTTTGACAATGTATTTTTATTTTTCATTAAAAATAATCAAGCTGCAACTCGCATATAAAGTGCCCGAATAGGAAAAAGAAATAAAATAATTAGTTAAATGCTTAAAGTAGACATTGATTAGATCAACAAGAAGTGAAATTCCTATTAAGAGTACAATACTTAAACAATCCTACATCTAACAGTAGAGTCGACTGATACAGCAATTGCACCATCATTTTAAATGTCTTAAAACTACCTTTTGATGATGTACCACATACACACACAATATAATTAATTTCCTAATTTTTATCTTAATTTAACCTATATTAATTTTATTCTAAAATGTGGTTTTTTTTAATTTCCTGATCCAATTCCCACTTTTTATTTAATTAATTCTACACACACTTTATAAAACTGCTGGTATTAACATTTTCTCAAGCTCCGAGTGAAGGGATAAAAATCTTTAATGCTTACAACATTCTTTCAAAGATACTCAAAACTCCCATTCCTAAATCTATATGTGTCAAAGGAATCCCTATTAAAATCTAATAGTAAATCACGGAAGAGAAAAATTTTAGTCACTTTTGCTCTTATGTTGTCATGTAGACTACATGTTTCTTACCACTTATTCTTTGTATATAAATTATGCCTCCTATGGTGAAGCAAACCAAAGTTTTAAAATTTCAAAAGTTTCTTCTATTTGGTCATGCAACTGCTAAAATATGTTTAGATACTATAAATACTATAATAATTTAATCATACATATATACATATATGTATGATTAAATTATTTTGATGATGCTAAAATAGTTATACTTACACATAAAATATTTTAATAATCTACACAAAGGAGAAAAGTTCATTTCAAAATGTCAGTTAAGGATGAATAAATGTCCCACAATTTTTGTAGAAAAAATAGGAATGCATCGGGATATATAAAGATAGGTATGAATATGTACTATTTAAATGTATGTTACCTCTGTTTTTAAAACTTCTTTACATTCTTCAATACTTCGAAGTCCTTTGGATGGATCACTAATTTGGATTTCATTTTCCTGTTCAGCCCAGTTACTTTCAATTTTTGTTTGAATTACTTTGTCAGCAGTTTCAATGGGCCTTTTACTAACGATATTGCCTCCTCCTACAGTAAAAGAAACAGGATATGCTCTTTGTTGAGTTGTTTGATTTGTAGATTCTTGAATAGCATTTTGAGGTCTAAGTGAGCCTAAGAATTTAAATTAACTGTATTAAGAGCAGAACATCAAAATACCAAGATTTTGCATTAATATATCCTTTGTCATAAATAGAATATTGGAATACTAAATTTTATTTTATTCATTTGCTTGAAAGACTTCAGATTATGTATGCCTTTGAGACATGTTTTATGGCAAATTTCAACTGTCCATATTATGACAATCTTATTATAAATGAATAATATATCTAATGATGTTTCTACAATCCAAAATGAGAAAAGCTAATATTTCTTTTATATTTTAATTAGAAAAACTATGCATGATGGCAATTTCTTTTCTAAGTTAAGCAAAAGCAATAACTAGCAGTGTCAAGAACAAGTTTACAACAGCAAGAACTCACAAATTATTATTAATAAAATATCTATAATGATAAGATTTACAGTATAAAAATAATTAAATGTTAATTATGCTTCTAATGAAGCTTTGGTATAGTTTTAATATAAAAGAATTATATATATTTAAAAGTACATAGTTTATGCTCAAATTTATATTGATTGCAAGCAATAGCACAGATTTAATAAATTAAACAAAAAAATATTTTTGCCTAATTGCACATTATAATAAATATTACATATTTTACAGTTATAATCAGTAAAGGGTTATGTAATATTTTATTCATTGCCATTTTGTAATAAAATCAAAAAGCTCATTTCACATCATAATTTCAAACTATGTCTTTAAAAATATGACTACCAACATTTAATATAAAAATGCCTCAGTAATTAAAATGAGGAGATTAACTGTTAAAATATACTATAATAATTACCCTCATTTGAACTGTTTTGCACAGTTTGAGATGTATAGTTAGTTCTGTATGCCTGAGGTCGTCTTGAAGGTGAGGCATTAGCCGCTGCCAAGTGCTCTTCGAGATCTTCATGCGATATGAAGTAATGATATAAAATAGCAAATGTGCAGGCTAAGGTGACCAAAACCATTTGTTCAGCACTGCCAAACCTGAGTAAAAGTGTTCAGTTCGATTATCTATCATCATTTTTTTATGGTAATACTTGAACTTTTTTCATTTTTTAAATGTTAAAGTATCAATTTTGATTGGTGTTTTCATGTTTTAAAAAAATCTTAGTATAAAGTTACACAAGGTACAAATAAAAATAATTATTAAACTTATCTTTAAAAAATAAATGAAAGATTTATAACTGCAATAAAAATCAAAATTGCATTTTATTTTATAATATATATAATTATTATTATATTTTACAATGCTCAATTCCTCACATTATAATTAATGTTATTTTCAAAGAACTGCACATAAAGAACTTATGTACATATTTTATTTCCATAATTGTAGTTAAAAAAAATTTTTTAAGTAAATGCATAAACAACAAATTTTTTTTGAATGAATAGTTAATTTCCTAAAATAATAATAAAAATACTGCTATATTTGAACATATCATCATATAGTAGACAGTTAAAAAATCAAAATACATACTTACTTTTGCATATACAAATCCCAATTAGAAGGCTGGTTAGGAAAATCAGCGAGAGTTGATTTACCAGCTTGTTGTAATGCTCGGCCAGCAATAAGAACAGGATATCTACTATGTGCATGAACCAATAGTAAGCCAGCAGACTAAAAAAAGTATAATTATGTAAAAAGCACCATTCTATTATCAAAATAATTAAAATATAAGTGAAATTCCTAATTTAAATGAAGCTATTATGATTGTAAAGTATGGCAAATGTATACAAAAATCTAAATAAAAATTACCATTATAAGTTTTACTCTCTGTAAAACAGGATTGGGTTTCTGTTCTTCCTCTTGTTGCAATATCCTAGATAATGTACTGAAATACCATACAGGTCTACCTTCATCTTGGTCTCTCGACAACTAGAGATGAAAAAAAGTGCCCCAATGAATAAAAAATAAAACTTCAATCTTACAATACATTAAAATCTGTTCAATATCAAGGCACAGATTTAATAGAAATCCAATATAATTGATTTGTTAACAATAAATAATATATTTGCTGAAATGTACTGACAAAAAAAAACTGTAAAATATAAGAATACTAAAATAACATAAGGTAACGAAAAAAATTTACATCAATTTTCTCAAGGTAAGTAAATAATAGATTATTTCATTTCATATGAAGGATTCAATGATATCATTCCAAATTAGGGCCAAATAATCATTTTCAAGGCAAATCCTTTAATATTGTAAATTTGGAACATTTACTAAAAAGTGAAACAATAATTAAAAATTTACATTACATATGATGTGCTGACTCATATTTCTGCTTTGAAAATTGCCGATGTCATTCTTTTCTTGAATGTATATCATTTTTAGAAGTTATTTATTCAAATAAAGTAAAATGATGTTTTGGTGTTATTACAAAACACTAGTAAATAATTAATAAATTAATAGTAAGATTATACTTTCTACAAACAACAGGACAAACATACTTTGAAGTAAAGCTTAAGAACTTGTGATATGTTTCAAAAATTAGACATAAAAATAAATCAGTTTTATTTAAGTTTTTGTATAGTAACTTGTCTCAAAGATACATACCTCTAGGATTAGAGCTAAACAAGCTGGGAAAAATAACATGAACATAAAATAGTTAATGACAGCAGACATGCATGCAAAACGACACAATTCTTCCAGTCTTCGAACACCTAGGTAAAAAAAAAATTTCAGATTAAGTCATAACAATATAAAACTAATTTTATGCTTTAAATTTCTTAATAATCAAGTGTAAAAATAATTATCAACAATAACAAAAATTATTGAAAAGGCAAATTACCACAATGACTTCCATAAAATATGCATTTTTATTTGCAGACAATGATGAAAATAGATCTTATAATATAATGGTGAACAAAAGTTGAAAACTCAAGTCATAAAGAAAATCTGTAATTTTATATACTTTGTCAAACACATATTAAAAAAATCAATAATCTAGCACTGGCTCAAATTTGCACCTGATCACGCTTCAAAATCAAGATATCCATCACTAATAGTGCAGACATATAACTACAATAGTGATATTTTCCTAAAAATATATCTAACTGAGAATGATATAGAATAAGTGTGATTCATCTGAATAGGAAATATTTCTAAATTTCACAAGTAGACAAATTAGAGAAGAATTAATAAATTAAATACCTTACTTTGCATATTTTGTTGTAAATAATGACAAATAATTTTTAATTTCTTAATGATTCTCAATAATAGTTTTACAAAATTTAGTAGAGCACAACTTCTGAATTGCATATAAATAACAGCAAATAAAAAAACAAACATAATTATAACCTGAGAGAGTTCCAACTCCAATGACTAGAGTTTTTACAATTGTATCAAGGGTAATAGTTGGACCAATAATTGACATTCCTTGGGCAATATTTTCTCTAACTTCCTCCTGGAAGGCAACACAGTTTATTTATAAACTGCACATTTTTTTAAAAATTTGTACCATATAAAATATTTCACTATTAGAAAGATAATTCTACATAAATTTTAATGAAAAGATAAGGAAGAAAAAATTAAAGGAATCTTCTTGCACAAATATGATACATTTGTAAATATTCCTTTTAAATACATATAGTTGCATTTCTATACCAACAGAAGAGAAAATTTTATGAAGACAATAGAGTAGAAGTTGGTTAAAATCAGAATAAACAAATATCTTAAACATAATTCTTTTTATAAATATATAACAATAGGAAGAGAATGACACATTTTACCAATAATTTATGCAATATATAAAATTAATTATTGAAAATGAAATGAAAATTAATCATTCAGCTAAGTTTCAATATATTGCTATCACATTGGTATTTAACATAAAAGGGATGATTGTAATTGGATCTTATGAATTGTGCAACTATTTAAGACTGCAAAATCTGATTATATTTAATAAAGTATAATTCGTATTAAATCACCAGCTAATTCATAGAAAAAATCTATACATTTTCCCTCCTACCTTTATCTATATATCCTTTCCCATCTACTGAAAAAATATCACTATATTTTTCCAGGATTTTTTTTTTTTCAATTTTATTCAAGGAGTATACTTTTTTTAAAAAAAGATTATTTTTTTAAATCCACAAATACAAAATAGATATTAGATCCAAAGAAAATCCTTCATAAAAAATAAAATAAATGAAAAACAGTGTTACCTGAGTAGAAGAACTTAGTGCAAATTGTGCAAGTAAACCAGCATTCGTAATATCCATCAGTAAAAAATAGAAGGGTAAGGCCTTGCTGACAAAAAGAATTTAATAATAGAAGATAAGAAACATTTGAAATAGAAAATATCATAAAGCAACATATGTGATAGGCCATAGAGAAACCAAAATAAATAATATTCTGAAATTGATATGATAAATAAAATTTTAGATATTATACAAATAATAGTAAAAATCGTCAAATAACATAATTAAAAGAACTCACTTTAATTCAGTGAAGTCACCTGCTTGTAAATTTGAAATATTTATAGTGAAAACAAAACAAGACACAAAGCATGATAATGTAAAAACTCCTCCAATCACTGCAATGAAAAGAAAAGAGAAATGACAAACACATGAAAACACAAACTGTACAAACAGAGTAGAGCTAGAAATTTCAGCATGTGTCATAAGCAAGTACAGATTTGATTTTCTTATTTAGCTATATCAAATAAGTAATTTAAATTATTAAAAATAAATAAATTAAAAAATCTTTCTGGTTAACAACACCAGTCTCCTTTTCCCAGGTGAGCCACAGTAACTATATACAATTATCAAGAATCTGACCCCTTCTTATTTAATAAAAGATCATCAAGCATTTATTTCAGCATAAATTATGTTTTTTATAAGTACTTTTACCTATTTTCCAAAAGTATTTTTAAAAGCATTTTCAACATTTTTCAACAATAATGAAAATAATTTATCATCAAATTTAATCAAGCAATTGCATAGAAGTAGGGTTGCTTCATATGAACATACTCAAAAACAAGAAATATCTTATGTTCTTTAACTGTAAGTCATGTAGAGTAAAAAACAGAAAAAAAGAATTCATTAATTTGTTTCATATGATGACAATTTCAAAACACGAAAAAAATCCATGCTCATTAAATATAAACAAGTAGAGTTAAAAAAAGGGGGGGGGATTTATTCAATTTTCTAAAGCAATAAGGTTTCTAACTACAATAGTAAATATTTTTCAATCATGACAAATTAGCCAAATGAAATTTAAAATATTCTTACAAAAGTATAAATTCATATATTGATCTTCAATACACAGACAAATATAAATATGAGTCACACTTATTTCTTGTTTATTAGTTTTCAAAACTTGAATATTATAAAGCAGGTATTATATTTCAAATGTAGTCATGTAAATTATTGATGTATCAATTACAAATACAATTATTCCTAGTTTTTCCAGTTTAATCAAATTATAGTAAAAACCATGCACTTATTAAAGGCATTAAATGACAATAAAACAGCAAGCATTATAAAGTTGAAGCAAGTTTTAAAGAGAAAATTCCATAGGATTTTAATTATCAGTGATTATTCAATTGTATCTAAATATGCTCAATAATCAATCCTATAATATTTTCTCTTCTTAGAATCAAACCAATTTTCTTCATATATGTAGAATGTATGAAGCATAAAAAGTGTAATTTTCACCAAGCAAATTGCATACAGGGAGAGAAATAATACAGCTTATTTCACAGCCACCACTTTGTGACACACAAATATAAATAATTGGTGTCAAATTTGCTGCAGTTTTTCAATTAAAGTTTAAAATCTTTATCATCAAAAAGTGTCTTTAATGAAATAATAATGTACTAAAGGGTTAAACCTTCTACTTCCCAAACCACAAAAATGTTGCGAGTTTTCTGAGATCACAATGTGATTTGTTCCAATTCATTTAAACTCAGTATACAGAATACAAACATATTACATTTCTGCTAATAAGAAATTATAAGAATATTAACTATGAAAAGAGAAATATTTACTATTGCAACATTTCATATAATTCCCACGTGAATTTACTATTTTTTTAAATGTGCTAAGAAAAAAAACCTGTCATAGTCTCAAATTAATGCTTCTAAAAGTTTAAAAATTTCACTCTATACATAAAAGTACTTAACTATATTGTATTTCATTCATTCTGAATGGATCCTCACAAGAATGATTCTTCAATAATTTCATTGGCCCAAACAACTTGTTTTGGATGATTTCAATTTATAATCATAACTACAAATTTACATTCATGTTGTTCAAATTATCTAACAAGAAAAAAAATGCCTTTTTTTTGGATTTTCTGCCAATTGAAACATGTAAACAATCAAAACTTGCAAACTGTTATCAAATTATATTTAATAAATTTGATCTAATTTTACTGTTACATATTTTACACATTATGCTGTTATTATATTATACATTAACTTTAGGCTATTAAAGGAAACACTTCTCTCATTTACCTAGTTTAGAATATCAAAGGGCAAAACCTTTCAATATAAATAAACAGTGCTACTTGTGGAATTTTATATGGAAAAAAAATTGGAATGCACTACAATAGGACCGGAAATCTGAAAGCTATTTGCATTTATATGCAAATTATTCTTTATAATTTAATATATACTTTTTACAAATAATTTGAATTAAACATTAAGTATAAGTTCATGGATTTATTCATTGTTGTAGCAATAGAAGAGTAAACATGAATGAAATCAAAATTAGAATGCACTAATGATATCAATGATTATATAAATTATTAGAAAGTTAGAAGATGTCCATATTTGCAAACATTTACATGTTAATTTTAATTGTTAATGTTAATTTTAAATATTATGTACATAATTATTAAGTGCTTTTCAAAACAAGCAATTATATTTCAAAAATTCATCACCAATATTATATTCTAATTCATAAACCACAAAAAAACTTACCAACTAAAAATGTTGATCCCAATTTGTTGAGCTTAAGAAATGGATGAATGAAGAATAAAATAGCCACACATCTTGCTATTGATAATAGAACCAATTCTACTCCTTTATTTTCCTATATTTAATCAAATTATATTAGATTAGATTTTTAAAAAACTAAAACATACGAATAATCTTAATAAAGAAAAAAATAATTCTTAATATTTTATCATAAAATTTTTTATTGAAATTATAAAATGTTAAATCTAAATAGTATATTTGGGTATGCTTTATATGAAAACCATAATTTTTTTTTAAAATCCTTTCTGAAGAATACTCCTTTACACCAATATCTTACAGAATATAACTAAATACATAAAAAAAAAAACTGAAAATATCATAATTAAAATTTAAAAAGTTTCATAAGGAAAGATGAATATTAGTAAATCTGTATGCAAAAGAAGGAGAAAGATATTTAATTCTCTTTTAAAAAATGAGATTTTTTTTAAAACAATTATTATTATTATTATTATTATTATTTTTGAAATAACAGTGTAAAAAAGTCCTTTCTTAATAAATATCTCATTTAAAATTACTATTATGTGTTAGCACATTTTTTAAAAAGTATCTTTAACAAGCAATTAGTTTTGCTTATTAAGATAATAATTTTTTTTCTTCTTAAATAACTGGTTATCAATGAGTGGGCTAATATGGATAAAATAAGATAACCTGGGAGAAAAGTTCATGTTTATTATTGTTTTCACATCACAAATGCAAAATAGAATGAAAACATATAATTCAGTTCACAGTTTTATTCTAAATTGATCAAATGTTTATTTAATACAATTCTTAAATACCAGTTTACTAGTATTTTTGTTTTTTATAATATGCTAAACATGTAAAATGAAGGAAGATAAAAGATTAAAAAGTGTTACTACATTCAAAATAGGTAGAAATAAATACTTACTCAAAAAAATTGCTTACCTCCGAACAATCCTGACCACAGACTTTGGTATTATTTCCTAGTAAACCCCTTCCACAAAACAATGTCAAGAAGGCAATAAAGATAACTTCCCATGGATGTGAGGCACATAGCCTTCCAAGGCGATAGAACATGTTTGACAGCATACTAAATGGATGCTCGATTGACCTACAAAAAAGGGGAAAAAGACATTAGTTACTATATAAAAAATAAATACAAAAACTACTCATATCATATATGTATGCATTTAGTAGCATGGATATAAAATAAAATTCAGTGCATTCAATTTAAATTTATTTAAAGGAATTTGAAATTATATTTGTAAACTTCAAATGATATACATATTTTAGTCAGATTTTCCAGGTTTTTAATCAATGATTAATCATTGAATGCAATAAGCTTATTTTATACTTGGAATAAAGTTCCTAATTATACATACAAAAGATTAAATTTTATCACTCATTTAGTTTTAAAATTTAAAAAAGATGCAAAAGTAAAAATTAAAATATAATAAGTAAATAATAAGAGTGAAGTAATATAAATAACTTTTATGCCAATTTAATACTTTTAAAACCTCTTTGAAAAATGTTTATAATTTGTATTTAATTGTAGCACATTTTCATAATAGCATAATTAATAGAACTTCATCAAAGCTTTGCAAATACCTTTTGTATGTATATTATGCATTGCATTTTTTCATCATCGTATAAAGAAATTTCGTAATAAATTCAAAAATTTATCATTAAAAAAATAGCTTTATCACAATTAAATCATTCAATGGATGGTGAATAATTTGAAAGATTGATTCATTTAAAACATTCTACTTAATAATCTATTTTATTATTCAAAATATTGCATAATTTTTTAACCATACAGAATAATCCACTGCTTTTATAGAAACATGCAGAGAGATAAAAGAAGATGCATTGAGTGTGCAATGTATTAATGCAGTAAAATGTATGATTGTAAATCCACAAAGCACAAGAATATTATGGTATTTTCAAGAAATTATATGGCCTTCAGAATATCAAACCAACATTATGGAGTATAAATATCATAGACTATCTAGACCAATAAGAAGAAAGGTGGGCTTATTTTCATTATTAATTGAACACAATTTGTAAAAAATTAAATAATTTAATCACAATTTTGATCTTGAATTAATTACACACACACACACACAAATATATTATATATATATATATATATATATATATATACAGATTTACAATCATGAGATAGTAATAAGTGCATAATTTTAAAAGTGTACATGAAATAATAATAAAAGAACTTAGTCAAGGATAACAAAAATCACAAATAAAAAGGTCCAATTCAATTTATCACAATATCAACTTACAGTAATGATTATTATTAATCTAAAATACACAAACAATACACACCTATTCTGGGAGGAAAAGTAAATAAAAAGGATGAGGAATAATTTTTTTTTAATTAATTGCTTGTATAACTTTACAGAACAATAAACTATAAATATTTTTTTTAAAAATGAATTTTCACTTCATTTTATGATGACATAAAAAAATAACACAAATTGGAAGCATTTTTCATTTTAACGGAACTATTCACTAGGAAATTGATGTGTTTATGGAAAAGGCAAAGGAAATTCTAAGTAACCTCAGAAAAAAAATGTGGAATCTCACCAATAAAAATGCAAAACAATTTAAATTAGTTACTCCTTGTTAAATCCCCCGTCTCCTCAAATGCACCAAAAATAAAAGGCCACCTCATAGCAAGGACAGCACGCTTACTCATCGATTTACATTTGAATTCAGTGATATCCACGCACTATTCACTACAATCTGACAAAATTATGACACACACATATTGATTAATGATCTATTAAATCGAAATAAAAAAGAAAAATCATACTTTCACTTAGAGTACCTTTAAAATTATATAACATACGAATAAAGGTCAGATGAAACTTAGAAATACCTGAGCAATAAATCATTGTTTCATATTTATTACTGTGATGTAAGAATTCAAAACAAATATTAATCCAGTGTTTACAGATGCATTTAATTAATAAAATTTTGTGTAATTTTTTAAAATAGTTTTCTTTTTCTACTTTGTATTCCGAAACAAACTGCAACTCTTCGGAGCCGCCCGATCTGCTCTATGGAGCTGTTTCAAAAAGGATGTCACGTGTATTTCAACTTCCGTCATTTATTGATCGTTTGCATGATGAATTTTAATTTCGAATTTATAAATTTAGAAGACTTACAGATAAGAATTCATGTTAAATAATTAATCAAACCTTTTATTCTTAGAATATGAGTAAGCAAACATTTTGAACTAATGAAGCAAATTCTATTCCTTTGTTTATTTTGATAATGAAACGAAACATGTGTTCCCTACCGTTATTTCTACAGTTAGTGTCTTCAGATACCGCGGCAAATTTAAAAGTGATAAATGAATTTATATTAAATTTGTGTGTGCTTTTTTTTATTATAATTATGATATAATTTTAATTGCATTCACTAATAGAAAAATTCTGTTTATGCGTGCTTTAAATGTAATTATATAGAATCAATAACAATACGGGGAAATTTTTGAGAATGGATGCTGATTTGCAAAGAGCATGATTATTTTCTTGGTTTTGATTATTTTCTTGATTCATCCATAGCATCATCCAGCGAAAAGACAATTTTTAATAATTTCATCTGATTTGGAGCTTCCGGTTGTCCTTTTATAAATGAAATGTTTATCCTATTCCCTATTAGCATAAAATATTAAAGTCATCTTCACCACGTTATTCGATATTCTGAATGCCATACAATACTGTGAAGATATTGTAACAATGTTGATAGATTTTTGTGCTAAAAAATTAGATTAGATTGTACTTTTTCTATGGAACTTTTAATGGATATTTTTCCATTTCTATAAAATATAGAAAAGCATAAAATATACTTTCATATATTCAGAAATAATTTAGAAATAAATACCAATTTGTTCGAATTTCATAAAATAATCTAAGCAATTTAATGCTTTATTCTGTTCATGGTGGTTAGACAAAAACTTTCAAAGAAAATTTTTTGCGAATTCAAAAAAATTAAATTTATTTTATATTTGAAGTTTGACAACTTAATTTTTTTTAATACTGATGAATTTCCAATTCATAAATGAAAATGTGATGTCCACGATATACAATTCTATTGTATATTTCCTTTATTCTCAATTATAAAGAAAGTATAAAGTCTATCCAAACAATTATATTGAAAATTTATTTATATCTGCAGGTGTTCTCATCAAAGAAAACTTTTAGAGATTTTATATCATCAGACGAAATGATTTCCAAACAAATGAGAATTAACCTGTAATAAGTTAATTACATGAAGCAAAGCACAACATTTTATGGAAATGAAAGAAATAATAATTATAAATATATGTACAATTAAAATAATAAATTTTAAATATGCATAATAATATATACAATATTAAAGTTATTTTAATGATTTTCTTTTTCTTTTTTTTTTCATGTTAAGCTCATATTTTTATAAATATATTCTATTTAAAAAAAACGCATTTAAAATTACACAGAAAAATGTAATAATGAAATGCGAAAATTAAAGAAGTATAGAAAATTTAAATTAAGATGTTTCTGAAATATTTTTTACTCATCTACCGTATTATCAAAAACTGGAATTTATTTAAATTAAATTGAAACTTCCAGCATCAGACTTAAAGATAGAATCCAGTGCTGAATATAGACAACATAATTTTTAATCATTTTTCAAAATATAATACAAGAAAATTTTATATTCGTTTCTCTGAAATGATCGATTCAAAGTTATTAAAATTTGTGCTATTTGCGAAACTGAATGTAAGTAATAGAATGTTACTGATGAAACAGCCCATTTTGCATAAAAATCTACATTATGAAAATTATTTCGAGAGCTAACTGTTTCTTTAAGTGTATATACACATTTTTTAAAAATATATTTGTATGTACGGTAATATAAGGAATGTTAAGAAAATATAAAAATAGTTATCTCTATTCAAATGTGCTAAATACTAAAAAAAATTATTTCAAAATCCTTGCAACCAGAATTAAATAATAATAAAAATAAAATTATTGACATTCTAGAATATGTCAACAAAAGTTTCATATTTTAACAATATTTCATCAAACAAAACTTACAAAAGTGAAATAGAAAACAATGCAGAATATACTATTGAAATATAAGTATGGCAGAAAACAACAAAAAACCGAAAAAGATGAATAGTTCAAATGATTGATCTCAAGCAGAGGATTTTAAGAATGTGGCTGGAAAATGCAAACGTAGAGTCCCCTTATATCTACAAATGTTGAAATGTTGGAAAATCTTTACTTGCTCATTTGCAATTATTTAACGGTACAAAGTTTTCCACGTTGTTGAGAAATAAGTTTAGAAACAATCCTGATTCTATTTGCATTTTATATTTTCAAGTTTGCATGCTTGCGTTCTTAAAACTTGGTCGCTTTTCCAGTTCTAAAAACTCCCTTGCAGGAAAACAACTTTTACATTCCGATATTTGAGAGAGAAAATTAATCGACCTGATTAAGAAGTACTATATAGAAATAAGAATTTCTTTTCTAATGGTACCTCTAAATTATGATTAACAAGTTTATACAAATCCACAATATGTTTGAATTTCACATCTAGAACTATAAGATTAAAATTATGTGAGTTTTATTGTATAAATATCCTGAAATAAAACTTTGAATGTAAATAAATATAAGTGTTATATAAACTGAATTTTTAAAAAATTTGAACATTTTAACTAAACAAACGAATATAAGTATTGTTGAATTCCTACTGTAATAGCAAAAACTTTTCCCAAAACAGCAAGTACATATATTTTCAATAGCTTTCGATAAGCAATATTCACCTCTTAATAATATTATTGTTATTTTATTTTTAATGTTATTTTTTAATTATAATTTTTAAAAAAACATCAAAATTCTTCATTTTTAGTTAAATATTATCATGAAAATAATAAATCGAGGCACAAAAATAATAAATTAAATTTATTTATTATACTTATATAACGCTTATATATATATATATATATAAGCGTTTCTAAATTCTTTTGAAAAATGTAAGCATCGTTTCTTAAACTGACTTAATAAAATAAAGCAAGTAAGTTAAATTAACTTATAGATGGTCGTATAAGTCATGTTATATATTCTGGTTAAAGTAAAAAGTAAGCGTTTCTAAATTCTTTTGAAAAATTTAAGCGTCGTTTCTTAAACTGACTTAATAAAATATAGCAAGTAAGTTAGATTAACTTATAGATGGTCACTTTCATTTTATATCATACACCATAGTAAATAATAAATTGGCGTATTAGATTGATGATGATAAATAAAATTTTTTAATTAAACAATGGTCCCGGTTAAAGTAAAAATGTAGAATATACTCAAAACAACGAGTTTTAATTGCTACATCAAATCTTTCATTCTTAAATCTACATAGGTGGAGCTTTCCTAAATTAGATATATTAGTTCTAATCATCACACCATACATTAAAAAAAACCTATTACATGGTAAAATCATTTTGTTGTTGAAGCAGCACATAGTAGAAATCACATAGGTCAATTTCATTCCAATTTCATATCCTTCATTCATGTGATCTTGATCCCTAAACGCAAGTGGTAGATTAAATGCAGAGTTCATTTACCTTGTCTAATTAACATCGAATAGAAGCAGTCCGCATGAAAAAAATAAAAATATAGTAGATACTTAAAATTAAAGAGTATAATCGTGCAAGACACTGGCGCAGATTACTTCAGACGATTTTGCGATTCGGACGAAATTGATAGGATGCAAGTAAAGGATGAGATGAGTCAATGAGTTTGTGAACTGAATGAAGAAATGTAATGAAAAAGAATTGTCATGTTCAGAGGGAATAGATTGGAAAATTTATTCATCCGACGTATAAAGTTCATATTACTGTATTGCAATGTTATATATATAAATAAATATATAAAAGGTCAAGGACAGTTTACAACACGTTAATTATATATATGTAAGCATTATTTTATGTGAAGCAGAATGCAGTTTGAAGACAGTGAAGAGACTTGCTATTTCGTGACATCGTTTTATTTCACTTTTAAGAAGCAGGCATATGTACAAGCGATGAGCACACAGAACGACACAGAAAAGGAATGAGGGAAAAGCTCTTGGACATTTTATCCCTGGTCTTATATAACCTATGATTTTGATAGGGAAAACATTTCTTCATATTACGAGATTTCGATAGGGATTTTTGTTACATGCGCGAAGAAGGCAGGGGAAAAACAGGGAGATTTTAAAAAAGAATTTGCCTCATCAGTGGTATTTTGCCTCTTCACGCAGAGTGTGGGAAAGTTAGACTTTTAGCTGATTCTGCAATTTAACAAAGCTTCTCTTGAATTAATCAAGTAGAGACAGTGGAATTGGATCATGAAATAAGAGAATATTTTAGAATAAAGTTACTATGGGCTAAATTAAGATAAAATCTTGAAAATTAATTAAATTGAAATTAGAGTTAAAATATCATTACACATATATATGTATATATGTATATATATATATATATATATATATATATATATATATAACGTATTGTAAAATGTCCTTGGCCTTTAGTTTAAGGTAGAAAATGTGATAAGATACTCCTCCTTAAAACGAGATTTTGACGGAGAAACAGGAAAAACTTTTCATATTATTAGAAGAAAAGATCTGTTGTTCCTATCAAACACCCGTGGTTTTCCTAATCTTTCCCTCGATATATGAGATGACTTACAATTTAGAAGTGGTGTTATAAGGAAGGGAGAAATCTTAATGAGTTACATGTACAATAATTGTTGCAGCTATTGAATAGAAAAAGGAATGGGGGGGGAGAGATCTGCTAGTTTAATATTTACACCGTCCAACATGAAAAAAATATATACTTATTACTTATATTGTGTAGAAATGCTCATATTACTGCTTGATACATAAATGATATATCATTACTTATATATAAATACTTTTATTACTTATATTATGCTTATATTATTATATACCCATATTAAGCAGAAAGAAAATATTATATTTTTATGGTTTTATTAATTTTTAATTTTTATTTCTCTTACCATTGCTTTTACGAAGGAATAAAAATATGAAATTAAGCGGATCTCATTTAGTGGACTTATCTACATTTGAAATAAAAACAATTACTTGTGTGTGTGTGCGCGCGCGTGCGTGTGGGTGTACATAAATTTTTAAGCAGAGGCCGAAGAGAGAGAGAAAAGACACTTTGAATTTTTAAATTTCGCTTTTATTCCATCCCGGGAGGTATAATTTATGTACAAGAGGCGTGGGCGAACTGGCGTCCGTTCACAAGCGATACAGGAGCAGAAGATGTGTAAAAGAAATAGAAAATATGTTTCCGAGTTATTTATACTATGAGATTCTGATAGGGATTTCTTTACACGTGTCGATTTAGGATAGGGAAATCCAAGTATCTTTTAAAAAGAATTCGCTTGGTTTGAGAGTCTTTTTTAAATCTTAATCCCTTTATTCGACGTGTGGTAACTTGTCGATTTCAGCAATTTTAGAACTCGTGTTCAATTATTTAAATAAATAAAGGTGGAATTGGATCAGAAAATAAGAGAACATTTTAGATTAAAGTTAATATAGGCTGAATTAAGATAAAACTTTGGAAATTAATCAGGATTAAATTAAATTTTAAAATATCATTACACATACACGTACGCACACATATATATAAAGGGTACAATCTTCGATTAAGAGAAAATATAGGTAAGTACTTTTTAATCGACTCAGAGGGCTTCTTTAAACATCAAAATAATCTTACATTGAACGCTAATAATATATCAAAGAAGTATATTAGATTAAAGGGAAAAAAACTTTTATAATACATTGCAAAAAAGAGATAATGAAAAATATAATTTATATACAATAGAAACGCAATTTTTATATCAAATATACTGTTTTTTAGAACAAATATTTAAAATTTAATAAACCATAACATACCTAGCTTCATACCCGTTGTTTCGAATCACCATATTTTTCATTTCTTTGACTGACGCTATCTGAAATCCGAATAACTTCCACGTTATCTAAAATCCCATAACTTTCACTTTGTAACATCTCACCTTACCAGTACTCGCATAGCGGGAAATGTTACAAATCTCATTTTCGATCTTATTTCCACATCCTTGACAGACGCGATTTCTATCGCCAAGCGAAAGCGATGGATCAATTGCGAAGTTCACTAGCCTTGACTGATCAAGCTCGAATGCGAGTAGCCCACCTGCTATAAATAGATCTGGCAATCATAATAAAGCAGTATCGTCTAGAGCGGAGGTTCTGACGCAAATTACTTCAGACACTTGCGCGAGATCGCAGAGGGAGTAAGAAAGCGATAAGGGTGCAGGTAAAGTGATGGGGTGAGTCAGTGAGCGAAGTTCGTGAGTCGCATGAAGGAAGCGAGTAAGAGACACGGTGGTGTTCTGGAAGGTCACTCACTCAACGCTTGAACGCCAATCATCGCACGTGACCTTGGGGATTACTTTTCCGCATGTGATATAAATCGTGAATAGTTTGAAGGCGAATGTCTTACCAGTGGAAATTATTGTAAAGATACGAATTCGGAATGTAAGCACGTTTAATCCATTGGATTCTACAAGTTCATGGATGAGTTTCACTGGATTTTAAAATAACACTAGAACACATTATTTGAATAATAAAACTGCCATTTAATCTAAATTAAGAATTCGTGGGCTTGAATATGTAATGTTAAAAAGTTACTTCGTCCATTTTTGTTTGTTATTATTATTATATTATGTGAATAACTATAAAAATTGTATATATTTATTATTATATCATTAAAATTTTGATTTTATTGATAGAGCAAATTTATTTTCAATCCTCCGTTTCTTTTTATGCATTCTCTTGGTTAGTAATCTATTTTCTACGTCACTGAGGAAAATGTAAGTAAAATTTTAATTATAAATGAACGAAATTGCTTAAAATTTATGTGCACTTACATTTATTATAATTTATAGCTTAAAATGTATTATGATATTTAAATAAAGTTTGAATTTTCCTTCTAAGGTTGATAAAAAAGCAATTTTATTAACTGACCATGACATTTTCTACAGATACGATATCTCTATGAATAAGAAAGTTAAAATGTTATCTATAAAAAAACGAAGAGTATTTTCTTATTGTATTGAGAAATTTCTGACAAGAAAGGTTATCTTTATCTTTTTTTAATTCGCAATTCATTATTTTCATTACCTAATTTAAAATTTGTAGATAAAACTGTCAGATAGTTGTAAGAAAAAGGAAAATAAAGGAAAGGAAAATATTGCATGTGTCTGAAATTATAATCGGAGTAATGCTGTTAAAAAAACATCATACAAATATGAGATTAAATGCGAAGAAAATTCTAAATTGTATTTACCATTTAGCTATAATCCTTTCCCCAATTAAAGTTAATGTGGAAAAAGGATACAAAGTACAGATTTCTGAATATATTCTTGCAAGATAAATGATTAATGCTTATCTAAAATTCATTACTGAAATTGAATAAAAATAAGGCTCTGTCTTCTGCCATAAATAATATATTGATTTGCAAAAATTATAATTAAATCTAAAATTCATTCTATGTTTTCCTATGTCCTCTCCCCCCCCCTTTTCTGGATGCAGTTCCAACAATTTAAAAAAATCGTTTGCTAGAAAGATCTAACTTTTATCATTTTTTTTTCTAAACCTGTTTGCATCGGATTCAAACTAAGAAAATTCAGGACAAAAAAATAAATAAATAAATAAATAAAATTCTATTGTTATTCCAAGCATTTTTCAAAAAGAAGGAAGATTTATTTGAAGTTCTAAAAATACTCTTTTCCTTCCCAATAAAACCTAAAACAAATTACTTTATTCAAAAACGACATAAAAATATATATATTTTAGTTTTATAGATTTGTTACAGAGTGAAAAAAAAGCATATAATAAAATAAAAAAAAAGCAAACGTAATTACATAAATTAATCAATAATTCTAGAGATTCGCATTTTTACGAACTAACACTGCATTAAAAACAGTTAATAAAAAGTATAATTGCATTATTTTTTAATTATAAAATAAATGCAAATAACGGAAAAACAGCATGAACTCTTAATCAGAGATAATAGTAATTCAGAATTTTGTAGAAAATTAATGAAAATAATATTCACTAATTGTATTATTAAGATATTGACAATTGCAATTGTATTATTAAGATATTTACTAAGTAAAAAGAAGTTTTAAAATAATATCAATTTATTGAGCATTAAAAGATAAGCAACTGAAAGATACTAATGAGTATTAATTGTGATTATTATGTATCGCAAAATATTTCAGTTTAAAAGGCGATGTTGATTTTAACTAATACGAATACTTAACAAATTGATATTCCATATTTAATAGTTCAGTAAGTGACTATAGTAAATGTGAATTTATCATAAAATTAATTATAAAATATATTTAGTTAACTCTAATAAGTATTTTATAAGTAAAGTAATTATTTAACAGCTATATAAAGATTTTTTTTTATTTTAAAATTGTAAGCTGTATTGAAATTTCATTGTCTTAAACGAATCTTAAAATTGTTCTGCCAGTAAGTAGTTAGGCATAACTTATAAAGCATTTGTTGTTAAATGGTCAATAAACATGTTTTTGTTGTCTTACATTGTGTTGTGATTTTACAGTTTAATATGAGCATTTCTTTGCACTTAGAATCATTTAGTAGGAAAAAATCACTTCCTTAGAAATCAAAATCATTTGGCGACGAAGTTGGCAATGTTCTGAGAATGGATTCTTATTATAATTTGTTAGTAGTGTTTGTCCTGTCAATTTCTGCTTCCTAATAAAAGTAGGAAAAGGAAAATTTTCCTGAGGATATTTTATTTTGAAGAAAGAAAGTTAGTTTTTCAGATTAATTATTACGGATATAAATTTGGAAATATTAAGAGATTATGAATTTTTTTCAATGAGATCAGTTCAATCATAAGGCAAATATCAGTGGATATATCAAAACCTAATTGCTTTTCCATTATCTGTTTATTTAGAATCATGAAACTGTTTTGCACTTGTGAACTGGAATATAACTATACTAAATATCTTTCAGATTTTTCAAATTTACTAGCTAAACAAAATTAAATAATTTTTTAAACGGTACCCACTCTCTATTTTCTAAATTCTTTTCATTATATTTTATTTAAAATTTAGTTTTTAGGTAGGAGTTTTGTTCATCTCTGCTTGATTTTTAGAAAATTTTATGTTTATTGAAAATAAAATTGATTTTTAAAATCTTTTTTCTTTCAGAAAGCTTAAAATTCATGAAAAGCCATGCTCTTTACTAGTTTGCCTATATGGATTTTAGTTTTTGCCGATAAAGAAGGAGATGCCTAAAAATGTTAATCGCTCTGAACTTTCAAGCATAAAATAATAAAATGTTTCCAGTTTATAAAACAAAAATTTAAATAATAATTAAAATTATTATTAATTAATAGTTTAATTATTATTAAGGAATTATTAACTAATTATTTTCATATAAATCCATAATTTGATGAAAATGATTTTTTAAAGTTATTTAAACGGTAAAAGCAAAAAATATAACACTGAAAAAAATGGAAAATTTAATTTTCATAAAAATAAAATATATAATGCAAGAAATTTTTTTTATCAGCCTTTGCAGAATTATTTAAAAAAAATCCTAAAAAATAAGTGAGGAGTATTTTTTTTTACTGCTAATTTTTTTTCTTGTTAATAACTTTTATTTTAGAATTTAACTATCTTTTTCCTATCAGTAAAAGTAAAGCACAGTGCAATACTACGCCATAATTATATTCCCTAAAAAATGCTCCTCCTTTCACGTGCCTTTAAATACTGAAAATTTGGCATCCAAAAAGCATAGATGCCTGAGTGCCCCTAAAAGCTATAAAATTCATGTTTATAAAGCATTTTAAACTTTTTTTTTAACTGACACATGCTGAAATGGTAATCAAGATGATTACACTCAATACTTTTAATAAACAGAAAATGCTGATAAGAATCCTTCTAACATTTTTCTTTTTTTTTTGTGTGTGTGTGTGTACCAGTAACATTACCTTCACGAACATTAATGGATAGTTTGAGTGTGTGCCGGAAACGAGGCTGGTGCGTGGAAGAAAAGAAAACGTGATTCGTATAAAAAAAAAAAATTCTTATTCCACTTACAAGCGATGCATACTTTAGATAAAAAGTGAAGCGCTCAAAAAATCGTTTGCGAAAGTGGATTATAAAATAGTTTTGTTTCTTAAACCTTAAAATAACTACAGAACACCCAAGTAAAATAGCACTGTAAACTCTTTCTTTCAGAATGTCTTAAGGCATATTGTAGTAACATTTTGATTCAACTTTATTTTTTAATTTTCATATTTAACTGAACTGAGAAAGAAACATGAATTCACATTAATTTTAATTATTTTTAAAAACTTTTGATTCTTGAATGAAATGAAGTACTAGTTAATGTTTAAATGTAAATAATGATTTTGCATTAACAGGCTCTGGAGAATTGGTTATTAATTCCAGTTAAATGTCTTAAGAACAGCTTGTTGTTCATTATTTCCTAATAACATATTCACACAAAAAAAGTATTTTTGAGTATCAATGACATTAAAGCCTTATTAATTTCATTGTCTCACACCAGTATAATGTATATGCGATATATTAGGTATGCGAGACTTCCAAATGGTATGACATTACAATGCCATTAAAAATGTTGCTTTTCGTGTAATTTGTTCATTGAAACTATTAAAATAACTGTTGAAAACAATTTGTTAAAAAATGTTTTTAACAAATTGTTAATATTCAGAAAGAATTACTTGACAATTAAAATAATATAATTAAAAATATTTTATTTTTTATTTTTAAAATGATGCAAAAAAACATTTTTGTAAAATAATGTTTCTGGAAGTGATTATGAAAAACTAAAAAAATATAAATTAATTTCTATTTCTATTTAAAATCTCAAAAACACCCCTTTCTATGGCGCATATTTCCTTCCTCTGAATTACGTTTATGAGAAATATGGTTGGTCTTGGCAAATAGAGCGCCAAAAGAATCAAGCAGACAGCTAGCTATACATATGCACATCTTTTTTTTATTACTAGTAGAGAGTTTTGCAAAAGTCATTCGCATGTAAAATAATGAAATCAATCCATTTTCATACTAACCATTTTTCATATTTCACTTTAAATATAAGACTCTACCTCAAAAACTGCAATGCCGCATTTAGACCTGGCTTGAGCTTTTTTGAGATATAGGCCTTTTATAAGTAGTACATTTACTTGTATGATACTTGCTTTCTGGAACATATTTGGGACCACAAAGTGAAAACCCTAAGCTATAGAATATAGATATTAAATAATAAATTCTTTTTCCCCTAATAAATGGAGCCTATAACAAATAAGACAAATTGCAATACTTTATTGATGGAAATTTAATAAGTTAATGTAAAATTGCAGCGTCAGCAAGAAAACATCTCATATCTTTTCTTTTATGTTTTTTATCCCCTTTTTCGACAATATAAGCGAACAGATGTTAAGGTATGCTTGAAAACAAAAGATGCGATTATAAAGCCATAATAGTTATAATCAAGTGAGTTTTTTGAGCTCTGAAAACTGGACTTTTTTACTCGAAATATAGTGATTTATTTTGGAGATTGGAGATTGTAAAATCTGAACAATAATTATTATTTTTGTTATACAAAGAAAAAAAGTACAACTTTAAAATGTAGGATTAAATTATCTATGCTTTCAGTAGTTGCAGTCTTTCTTTTAGCTTAAAAATCGTATAACAATGCAACTCTTTTTCAAAAAAAAAAAAAAAAAAAGTCACGTTCCTGAACTCCCTTTTAAATTTTCATAATCAGATTCTTTAGATTGTCTAAAAATCAGTCTGTCTTCTATTAACATGGCTGCAAATTCATTCGGCAATTTTAAAATTCTACATCTGGAAATAAACAATGTGAAAGGAATGTAAAAAAAATTTAAAATAAAAAAAATCCTTTTGAATAATAAATACTAACAGAAGAAAATAGGATGTTCTGATTTTTTTCAATCAGGTATTAACATTCTTATTAATCCGTATGTTTACTCTAATGAAACGTTTAGAATAGAGAATAAAATTTGAGAGTGTAAAATTTTACTGCGCCCATAAATCTTATGAATAATACTCTTAAATTATTTTAATTTCGATCACACGATTCCCAATTTAACAATATAGATAGAGAAACAATATGTCCAAAATGGATTTCAGTTAATCAAATGTTTTAAATGTTTTACTTACTTTTACAGAACAACAACTACTTATGCAATATTTTTTGTCTCTAATATTAAATATTTCTCCCTTCTTTGAAAACATTTATACGTCTTTAATGGAAAGAATTAATCAGGCACTAACAGGAAACATTTATTCTCCTCTAATAGAAAGCATACTTTTCAGTTGTCAAATTAAATTTGAAACAGCGCTGATAAAATGATTAACAAATTGTTACAACTCCTAATAAGTTTTATATTTCCTGTTTATTTCCATTGCGTTGCATCTAATTCCAGCTTGGAATCTAGCAAACCATTTTAATGATTTAAGTAGAATATGTTGTGTTTGCTTTCAAAAAGGAACTTTTGCTTGATATTATTGTCACCTCTGTGATTGATGTAAGAATCATTTGATCAATTTCAGTCTACTTCCTCTGTAAATACTCTGATACGTTTCTATCATCATTCTGTAAATAGCCTCATGAAACTCTCTGTCTTGTGTTGTGAAAAAATAAACTGATTTCGAAAACGAAAGTGGCGTTCCGAGTCAAAACACAAATTATAAATACTATTTACTTTTTTTTGATAAATGTGATTCAATACAATTACAAAATAAAAGACTTAACCCCCATTTGTTGATTTCATTTAAGTGTTTTTTTCTTCTAGATTAAATTTTTTAATTCTTTTGTGATAAGTATCGGACACAGATTTTTCTAAAAATACATAATCAGTGGAAGATGACTATATGTTTCGTTTTGAATATCCGAGTGCTATATAAATATCAAATAATATTGCTGAAGTTTGAATAAATATAGCACCAGAAAAACTCAGAAGTTTATAAAGTTGATGCTATTTAATAACCCAAGAACGGCTGTTTTTCTTTAATAATGAACAAAAAATTTGCGTTACATTTTGAATCCATCTGAAATAAAATTTGTCTAATTCTACAATGTCATTAGATATGAGCTCTGAGTATGAACTAGTGTAAATGCTGTGCAGAAAACCATTAGGACTAACCATTACACTGGCATTAACTACTTCACCATCTACTCTATAATCCCCAGTAGATAATTTTCTTCCTTTGATTTATTATATTCCATAAAATCTCAAGAGTCTACTCTTTCTTGCTGAAGAATTTTCTCTCACTCACCCCCAAATTCCCATATCTATGTGTGTGTGTGTGGGGGGGGGGGACCCAACTTGTTGTCACATTTTTATCCTTTTTGACACAGCTTTAAATCATTCGAAAGTACTAGTGTAATTTTTGTTATAAACTTGAGATGGTACAAATACTCTATCATTAAGTAATTATGGATATTATTCTTAATATGAAACTGGCATATCTGCCCATTATTCACCTTGGATTAATCCAAATGTGATGATTAGGGTAATTTCTAGTAAAAAAAGCTTCGTTTTGCATATCCTACTAAGTCCTCGAATTCAAAACCTTGTTTTTCGAGAAATTTGAACTCTTTTGCTAAATTTAACTAAGTTTAGTAACATTTAAAACCCATTTTGAAGCAACACGAGGACTGTCTTCGGAAAGGACATCATAATTTTGATAAGTGGTCAAATGATGATGGTGATGTATAAGTCTACAACTATTCACTAAACTTCTATGCTCCAACTTGATTGCAGAGATCAATTTGATGACTGAACACAAACATTTTTCTAGCAACATTTGAATAAAGCCAATTTAAATTAATGCTGAACTATAGAACTCATAACCAGATATTAGGTTCCACAACATATGCCACGCCTTCATTCATATGCCATTGATAGGTGAGTTAACCGTTTTTGCGAGAAAAAGGCAGAGAAATGAGACTATAAGTCTTATTTTTTAGCGATTGTGAAGGGAAAAAAAACTCTCCTATTTCTTCATTGGAAACCTTGTTTCTAACGGCTGTTTTGATACTTCCTTACTAGTAAAATAAAGGTCAAAATTGTCTGAGAAGAATTCTATCGGTTCGTTCATTACTCAGTTAGACAGTCTAAATTAATACTCCATATTTAAAAGAAATGCTATTTCTATTCAAACGATTAAAATAAATCTTACCAATGCATAAATGTCACAGTTATTCGGCTTCACAACTTTTCATTCAAGCGGATAAAATAAATCAAATAGAAAAGTATTTATCCCGGACATCACTGTCAAGTCTTTGACTGCGTTACAGCAATCATCAGTCTTCAACAGACAACAGTTTGACATTTATTCCGTTCAGTCTGGAAAACAAGAAAGGAAAGAACGGAGTAGATAATTAATTTTGGGTTAAAAGCCGCCGAGAATGAAACGGAACGGAACCAAAAAGAAATTTCTGTTCGGTAACAAAAATTACAGTTATCACCCAGTGAAATATAACTGACAGTTCATTGAATAGTTTAACGTGAAGCGTTCGTGTTTCTGTGATAAGCGATAGGTTGCGTGAGAAAGAGGGCGTTAAATTAAAAAGCACTTTCTACATTATTTTCTGTCGAAAACGATATGAAAGATGGAAAACTACCTTTAAATACTAAAATAGTTTCGAGCTTTCCGAGTAATGTCATAAAATTCAATAATAATCTAAAAAAGGAATAATTATAAAAGATGGACTTTGGACTTTCTTAAAAACATTTCTTTTTTTTTTTTTTGCTAATTTTTATGCATGCAGTATAGATAGGTAAAGTGCAGTAATTTAAAAAAAATTAGCAAGGAAAATTTGATGAATCTCCATCATTTAGATCTCCTTGTTTCCTAAGAAAATTTTAGAATTATTTCTTTTTATTTGTGAAGAAGATGTCTTAAAGCTGCAATAGGCTAAATTGTTGAAATGTGGCATCCATTTTTTTAATGGAAAAACTATATATTTTTGTTATATTTTGGTGGAATCATGATGAAATTTCCAAATGATTTTATCACTAAACATATAAATCTGTTTCCGATGTAAGAACGATTTATAAAATTCGATGTATGATGCCTGGTTAAAGCGAATTGAACTGGTCTAAATTCAAGTAAAATTTATTCAAATTTGTATGGAGATTACAAATTTTTAAAAAGAATATATATACATTCATAGGATTTAATAATTTATCATTTGAGATTTTTTTCCAAATAAATTTAAGATAAGACCTACAGCGACTATAATTTCTAATCTATTATTTATATCGTATCATCAGATTAATAATCCTCTTGATTGATTATGTTATTATTTTTATTTAAATAAGTTAATTAGACATGAAAAATAGTATTAATATAAATTGACATTAATAATAGAATATAAATTCTCCATTGTAAAAAAAAAAGTCACTTTTCGAATATTTAAATATTCAGGGTATTCAAGTGACTTTTTCATGAGGAAGGGAGTCGACTGCTGATTGATAACAGAATACATTTTGTTTGCATAAATATATTCTCATCAGTAGTCAAAAATGCTTCCTCAGCGATTAATTCATTGCTAAGCAGATTGTCAAGTAGAATCTTAATGACACGAATCTAGAGTGAACAATTTTTCTAGTTTTGTGAATTAATGACAGGTTTCAGAAATGCCGAAACTCCTCATTATTTAGAAATTTATTTAGTATAATTATTTTAAAAACAAATATTTCAAAAATATTCAAAATGGGCAAAATTTAGAAAAGTATTATAATGCAAATGAGATCTAAATAGCAATAAATTTAAAGACTAATTTTTACTTATTTTTAAAAATAAGGCAATTCACATAAATACGCAGAAAACAGTTCTTAAATTTGAGTTAATCACACAAATAACTTGACAAACATTATTATAATTCGCATCATGCTGCGTGGTATGAGTTTTCCTTTACATCCTGCAATAGAAGCGATGAATACCAAAATGAAATCG
This sequence comes from Argiope aurantia, assembly GCA_026543865.1. Lineage (NCBI taxonomy): Eukaryota > Metazoa > Arthropoda > Arachnida > Araneae > Araneidae > Argiope > Argiope aurantia. Next base: position 191,556 of record JAPMOR010123149.1, read on the forward strand.
GCGTTGCTCATTTTGTAGATACAGTATTCATTTGGCATTGATTTTTAAACTATCGAATTAGTTTAATTGATTAATTATATTAACTCCCATTTTGAAGAGAATATTTCGTAAATACTAATTCCATAATTATTCTGTTTTGGAATGTTCGTAATTAGTGTACTATTATGAACCATATCCTGAGATTTTATCCTATCCCCTTTGCCACGAACGGTATGGCATTTGACCCTTGGTTTGGTTTAGTTTTGTTACATTAACGTCCAGTTTTAAAGCAACATTAGGGCTATTTTGGAGCTGACCTTGTAATTTTGAACCGTGGTCAGATGATGAGGACGACACTTGAGCTGTCATCCCTTCTCCAAATTTCCACACCACATCAGGGAGAGGACGTTTGGCCCCGACAGATTTAGCGTGCACCAGATTTGCTTACACGGCGGTTCTTCGGTGGAATCGGGTCTCAAACCTGTAATCCTACGATTCCGAGGCCCCATTTGACCCTTGGCAAATTTAATCGGTTGCAAGTCTGCATATATATAGTGAAGCCACTTGAGATGTAATTTAATCGCTAAGTTATCATGTTGTTTTTAAGTTATATCAAATGAGTTTTGAGACGGTATTTAACCTTGAAATGCCATCTTCAGATGATGAGGACGACAATATCTCCTGCAAAATTCAAATTCTGTTTCAGAATGATTACGTTAGACTCACGAAGGCAGACTAAATATGCACCAAACTCACATCAAAATTATTTTAGTTGTCAAAATCCAGGGTATTCCCCCCCCCCCCTCCTTCCCTTTATATAACCTGATGTCTCATGAAACTTTATCGCGAAACAATATGGCATTTAAAAAAACCCACGCAAAGCCATGTCATACAAACGTTGTTAGATTCCTAATCCGTGGCAGAATCGTATTATAATTTTGATCGATTTGTGGGTTTCGACTGGGGTGGGTCTTTATGATTCCCCCTCTATTCTTTTTGGATGTCATACATTAAAATCTTGTAATCACTGCTTCGGATGATTCATCCATTACCCACCTGTTTCCTATCGTACTTCCTCACCTGGTCGTCCTAGCATATTGTAAATCGTAATTTGCTTCAGTGTCTCGCTAGATAATAGTTCTGTATTTTGATTACCAGTTGCTTGCATTAGAGAAGGAAAAATGAGTGCCACCCGTGTTCGATAGTGATCGGGGCTAGGGAACTTTGTAACTGATTCATCACAGGAAAAGAGACTAATATTACAAAGTCATTTCTATTGAATTCAAGGAAATATTTTCTCTACTGAGGTTATATAAGAACAGTAGCAGAGCAAAATCGATTCAAAGTAAATAGTCAGAAATTGTTTCCATTAGTAATTAATTATTTATTACAAATTAAATTATTACAGATAGTCCCTTGGCAGTTTTAATTCTTATATTTAATATTATATGAGTAAACTATTCTGAAAAATTGAATTATTTTCTAATCAATAATTTCAATAATAATAATCTTTTACAGTAAAGGGAAATTATCATTTATGTATTTGATCACTTGTATATTTGATAAATAAGATAGCTAATATAGAATATGTCACATGTTTCAATATTTGAATTCTAATTTTATTGCATATTCAAGAATATTTTTCGACGAAACACGATTTTATTCTACAATATGACTATATTCTACAATCATTGTACACGAATATATTTTACAATCATTCATGGCTGAAATAATCTATAAAAAGTTTAAATTTTTAAAATTATTTAAAGTTTATGTTTGTTAATTTAGTTCATTCAAAATATTTATAATTTCCTTTTAGAATTAACTTTTAAAATATTACAACAGTATCGCAGTATTAACCAATGCCTTATACCTGAATAAATTAATAAACTATCTTTTTATAACATTCAATTACACATGATTTTGATATTTCAAATACCTTTTCTCTTATAAAATCCTCAGTGAATTCGAAAACGAATTAGCTCAATGCATCTGTCTATCATGTGAACATGAACCGATTCTTTTAATAAGCATTTTGATTTTTGATTTCTGGTATTACAATTTCGTTTGATGTTTCACGATCTTTATTATTCTAACCATATAAATTCCGAATTAATTCAACCATATATTCTACATAATTTTCTTAGCAAACATATATTTTTTTAATTATTATGTTATTTAACCTCAACGTCCCTACCGGAACAAAAACAAATCAGAACACTTTGTCAGAAGTGACAGCTCCGTTTGAATAACCACACTTCAAATGCAACATTTGCTTGTTTCCCATGCGCAACCAGTGGTCAGCCCCCGCTCTTCAACAGGGCGTGACCACAAGACATAACCTATTCCTCCCTTCATCGTCGAGCGAACACAGTGGGTCATCACTCAGCTCTTCCATCATCTCCTTGTTTGCTTTTCCGTCAAGTGTAGAGATGACGCACCAGGACCTCTTTATCGACAATGTAATTGGACCAATAAGAGGCGACCCCTTTTTGTCCACCTGCTATTTATACCTGCTGGAATTGATTACCCGACAAGCAGCCACTAGCCCACAATGACTGCCTCATGTATTTGTCTTTTCTCTTTCTTTCAGAGAAAGTGTCCAGGAAGAGGACATAAAACAGTTTATGGTGATCAAAAAGAGATAAGAAAGGACATTTGGGTGTCGACAGTGGAACTCTTTATGGATAGTGTAAAACTGCTCAGGAAATAAAATGTTCATTTTTTTCATTGATTTGTTATTTTAAGCGTTGTATTCATTCGGCATTTAAAGGTAAGACAAAAGCAATAATTTTTATAAAGGAAAGGGAACATGCTTTAGGTTTAGTTTAGTTATATTAACGTCCCGTTTTAAAGCAACATTAGGGCTATTTTGGGACGGATCTCGTAATTTTGAGCCGCGGCTAGATAACAAGGAAGACACCTGAGCTGGAACCGCTCTTTCCAAGCTTCCACACCACACCAGCGAAAGTACGTTTGGTCCCGATGGATTTAACGTGCACCAGATCCGCTTACACGACTGTTCTTCAGTGAAATCGGCTCTCGAATCTGAACACTCTGGTTCCGAAGCCGAGACCTTATCCCCGTGGCCCGAATAAAATTTAGGAAATATGCTTCATCAGAGGAAATATGTTTTTGAGAATATTCTCTTATGATTTTCTTAATAATTTTCTTTCCTTTTATTTGCTACATAGACATAGCTGGTAAACCTTTTACAGTATTGTGGTGGAGTTTAGTTTAGTTATATTAGCGTCCCGTTTGAAGCAACACTTGGGCTATTTTGAGACGGACTTCGTAATTTTGAACCTCTGTCAGATGACGAGGACGACACCTGAGCTGGCACCCCCCTCTCCACACCACACCACACCAGCGGCAGGACGTTTGGTCAGGACGGATTCAACGTGCAACTGACCCTCTTACACGACGGTTCTTCGGTGAAATCGGGTCTTGAACCTGAAACCCTCCAGTTACGAAACCGAGACTTTACCACCAGGCCACCGCGGCCCTTTGTATTGTGTGGAATGTAGATTATTATGAACTGTGCAGGAAGCAACAGGAGGAATGTTTTTAGGAACATTTCTTTTAATAATCACATTCACACACTAAACAAGCACAAACACAAAGACAAGACATTCACGCGAGCGGCTTCACAGATCAGCATCACATCTCACTCCAATTATAATCGCAATGCACTTGGGATGACATATGGGATGACCTAATCAGGCATCGCCATCTAGTATCCAAAAGAGAAGATAAGAGTAATGCAACAGCTACAGTATTCAATTTTTAAAAAAAACATACATAACATTTTAACTGTAACACACATGAAGAATAGGTTGCTTACTTTTGCCACCTCGTATGTGAATTATGGAAAGTGTAAGTATTATAATTATTAAAAATTTTGATCTAGAGATTTTGGCAAATTCTTAGGTTCTATACTTCTCAAATTAAAGACAAACATTTTTCGAATGGTGTCTGTCTGTATATTGGCTTGTGAATAGAAAAACTCGAAACTGGTGAAAGACAGACGAATGACATCAACGCGCAACGCGAAATCAAGTCTGTTGGATCGTCTTCATATGTGCGAATACGATAATTTAATAACGAAGCACACCGGTTGGATGAAATTTTGCATTTGGTTTTTATCACCAACAATGAAAATCTGAATGAAATTCTTTAACCAAATCTATCAAGAGATTGACTGTTTGTCGGTCTTCATGATGAAACAAAACTAAGTTGGAAGATGAAACTCTGCACGTGAGTTTAATGAGACCATATTTTGAAGTCTTTTCATAATATGACGAAACTAAATCCAACACCATCTGAAAAAGCAGTAAAAGAACATTCTCATTGGCTATACCATCATTTTCAGTTAGTTATTTGCAAGAGTCAATGACACGAATGTGAATAGGAAGAAAAAGCTATTAGCGATCATTACTGCGTTTTCTTAAAGTTTTATTTCTTAAACAGATCAATTTCAAATTAAAGGTCTTCCTACGCAAGATATAAGTCACGTATTTACATTTTTTATTTTGTACAGAAACGAAAACCACTCTTCAAGTCATGTATCATTTGATAACTACCTACAGGACATTTTGCAGTAGATAAAGAATATCTCCAAGTTCATTAATAGTTCATATGTCCTTCAAAATCAGAAGATTTCCGGCGACCGAGCAGCAAGCACATCGGAAGTCGATAACTATCGCCCCCGGTTTCAATGGCTGTTTGTAAACAAAACAAAAACTCGTTCCATACCCACACCTAAAACGGGTTTTCTTATCTGGTAGTTGTACTTACAAACTGCTATCACTGCCTCTTATATCAATATTAAATTAGGAATGATTTCACATTAGAAAATATTTCTAATTTTTAAAACTAATTCTGTCATTCAAAATATAACAAAATATTTAAAGGAATTTGATTAGAATAATTAACAGCTTAATAACAAATTATTTTGTTATTGAATACAACAAATGAAAATTAGAGCGTGTTAAATATTAATATCTTGGGATATCTATACATTTATGGTATGACAAAGAGCAGATATTTTCCTTTATGGAAGAAGGAGAACAAAAATTTCAGGCAAATTTTATATTGTAAACAATTATGGAAAGATAGATTCAGTTAAAATAAGAAATACCCTCTTTAAAAATACACAAAAGCGTAGGATACATACTTCTAATTTTACTCACAGTAATTAATTTTTTTCCTGGTATATTTGTCCCAATGTTCGGGATAATTTTTCATGATCTTTTTTTTTTGAAATACACATTTGCCATGTAAATATTCGAGTGGATTTATTTTCCAGTTAATTACAAAATAATACTAGGTAATCCTGCTTCCATCATACAAGCGGTACTCTTAATTCAACAGTTCTTCAGTGCCTTCTTTATTTCATATAATACACATTTTTGTATAAACTAGATGTCTTTGGTGACCAAATGATTCAGAGAGAATATTGGTATCTATTTCATTTCAGTTAAATTGCTTACATGTATTTCCATGTCCATGATTCCGCCATATTGTCGGATATTCAGACCAATTTGTTTCAATAGTTTTAAATGTTTTCAATTCATTGTGTAAATGAAATTTCACAATGGTAACCAATTCCATAGATTCCAGCGATATTTTAACAGCACAATATATTTCCAGTGATATTTTTATTGTGCTAGAAACGCAATTATTCGGTTAATTTTCGAATTCCCTTTTTATTCATCTTTTAAACTACACAATTATTAAACAGAATTCTACTTCTTTAGCTTTTGACAGTGAAAGAAAATAACCCGATTAAATATTTGACAAAACAGTGAAGATGGCTTGAATTTCAGGTCAACAATTTTGGAAATTAAGCAAACAAAACAAAACATACTTTTATAAAAACGTCAAAAATTATGAAAACTTTTTACAATTAAACTGATATTCTTAAAACAATAACTTTTTTTAAATTTTAAAAATAAATAATTTTAATTAATAATAATTTTTTGAAATAGTATTTTTGGATGTTATCCCGGACCCCCCCCCCCTCAGAATTCGTCTTAACTTTTAATTAATTAATTCCAATTAAAAAATTTTAAAAATCGTTCCGAGGTGCACATTTTTATCTTCCAAAGTATATACGTGCCAAATTCGATAGCTCTGGGTCAAATGGTCCGAGCTGTAGAACGCCATCATATACATATACAGACACGCACACTTCCATATTCACCATTATTATTCGTAGAGATAACACAAAAGATAGCTTCATATTTACTTTTTAATTTCCAGTTAAACAAAGAAGAGACAAAACTATACAAACAATATTGGAAGAACCCGGTAATTAAAATTGACTTTCTAAATTATTTCCAAGCTACTATCGTTAAGAATTGCACCTCCTAAAAGAGGTTATTTTATAAATACATAAGAATTAACACATTTATATATAAATGCCATTGCAACAATAACAGAAGGTCGTGTTTCATTTTATTCTCCTAATCGTTCCATGTATGCGAGCATCTGAATTAAACTTCCGTTCTTGTTGTGGAGAATAATTAGCGGCAGAAGAATACAGTTCGATTGTTACTGAAACAGACAGACAGCGCTTTCAAACAAAACTGAATGTTATCATTAAATAATACCGGCTATTGTCTTGCATCTAATTAGAATGTTAGTCTTGGAGCCAGTTAAAGCTATTTAGAATGACTCATTAGTGAATTAACAATTTCTAAATGCACAAAAGACTTAATTACGGAGAGTACCAATGTATGCAAAGGATTAAAGCGTTCGCAGAATACCGTCCTTTTTAAATTTTGCGTTGCGAAAGTGAAAGAAAAAATAAAACTGTGTAGTAAAAGAATCTTTAAAAAGAATTTTTTGACTCTTTCTTTTATTCTTTAGAATATCGATTAAACAGATAATAATAATAATAATAATAAACTAAGCTAAAGAATTTTATTTTAGAGAAAGAGGATAAATATTTATTTATTTATTTATATATTTTTTAAGACTAACTGAGCTACCGCTTGATAAAAGCATCAACATTTATTAGCTTGATGTATAATAATGTTTTTATGTGTTCTAAATTAAATTTTTTCAAGACTGATTTTTTAAAAATAATTTACTTATCTAAAAAATTTCTGATTAAATTAAATTTTCTTGAAGGGTTATGAATTCGAAGTAAATACAAAGAAGTATAATAAAAAAAATTCATTATAAAATTGTTTCTTCTGGTTAGTTCAATCTTCTTTAACGAAATTAAAAAAAAAAATCTTTTAATCATTACAAGTAAAAGTAAACCTAATTTCATTTTTTTTAAAAATCAGATAACACTTTAGTTGTGAGAAAAAAGAGAGTGATTAAATTTGTTTAATTATATAAATTTGAACTGTGGTCAGATGATGAGAATGCACCTCAGTTGTAATTTGGGTGCGGCAACTCATTCGTAAGGTAAAGTTTTTAACCTTCTACATTCTAGTCAGAAAACCTAAACATTCTAGTCAGAAAACCTAAACATTCTAGTCAGAAAACCTAAACATTCTAGTCAGAAAACCTAAACATTCTAGTCAGAAAACCTAAACATTCTAGTCAGAAAACCAACATTCTGTCAAGAAACTAGCGAAACCCGTAGAAAGAAGGCAAGTCATTTGTGTTATATTTTTAAAGATAAAAACTAAGCGAAGAATATTTTTGCAGAAAGAAATTTTTATGCTTATATTTTAATAGAAATGGTGTGGTTCACAACACAAAAAGAAAATGCCAGATGATTGAAGGATGCTAATTTTTAAATAAGAAATATCCATAAACACAGCGTGGCCACAAAGTCTTTCCTTGATTTAAAAAAATATTTTTTAAAAAACTTATAATTTGGCATATGGTTATTCCCATATATTATTAAAAAGTTTATAAAGCTTTTAATAAAGCTGCCTACATTAGTAAATTTCAATATAAGAACCCTGGGTAGTCAAAGCATTCCGATTATTGCCGAATATTATTCAACGTTTGGCTGTTACAATAGACAACGTGTTTGTAGACAACTAACTTTGAGTGTATCAATATCTTCAACTTGCATTGCAAACATTGCACGATTGAAAGGATGATGAAATGGCAAATATAGTGGTCAGTTCTACAGCCATTGCTAAAAGGAAAGGTAAAATTTTGGAGTGCCAGGATTAAAATGAAACACAAAAGTTGTATTTAAATTGTTGCTTTCAAGCCGAGGAAAAAAGGAAGCATAAAGTGAAAACGTTCGTTGACATTTTGCAGATTGGAAAAATAAAATTCTCCTTGAGGGTTTGTAGACTTTTAACTAAAAAAAAAAAACTAATTGGACGAAGTATGCTTCCATTCGCCTAATGAACTTGCTGTTGTCAAGTGAGTGACAGGTTTTCGACAAATTGTTACTAAATGACAAAAGATGTCTACTCTTGCGACAAGATGACCATTTATTTAACTGCTGTTGTCAGACGGGCAAATCGTGCATTTGGCATTTGCAAAAAGTAATATCTCAACTATATAATAAGCAGCAAGGTTAATAATACAATCTGAGATAAATATCAGATTTCGTTTTGCTAACGGATTTTAGTCACTGCAGAAAACATGAATCATATTAAATTTCTTACAATATTATGCAGCAAAATACTGCTTTTGTTGGAATATTACACTTCAAAAGCTGATTATCTCGCATTAGAAAATATAGAGATTAGGCGATGGAATCTCGTAATAATATTTTCTGAACTTTCAATGATCGACTGAAACATTGAATATTATAATACTGATAACTTTATTCAAATATTTTGTGAAAGCAGCAATACCTAACTCATGGAAAAGTCAAAATTAACCTTCGTGCTAGATTTTTTCAGCTTAAGTATTATATTTTTGAGACAATTCGCAATTCATCAGCCATGAAATTAAATCTGCTGCTAATCAAGGTTTTTAAGTCTTCAATGGCATTGTTGGTAATTTGAAGATGAATATGATAGTTTCTTTTAGATATTTTCATATTATTATTCAAAGATAATTTCTTTCTTTAAAACAATACGTTTCTCTTCTATTTGTTTTGCAAGATTCGCATATTTAACAATAGAGAGAAGAAGAAAAAAAAAGAAAGAAGCGAATTTAATTATTCATTTTCAACTATATTAATCTCGTGGTTTGAAAGTAACTTCATTCTATTTTTTATTTTTTACTTTGTTGAAAATTGTAATCGTTATTTTCAAATTTAGTGAGTAAAATTTAAAGTTTTTATAATTTTAAATTACCAATTCAATTCTAAAGAAATATCGCATGATAAAATAAAAATGAATATACTCCAAATTTCGCACCATCTCCTGAAGAAATATTTATGATTAGGAGTGGCACAAAATTGTTGGTTTAAATCAAATCTATATAACTATATTTTATATAAACAATCATACTTTTATTTTATCATAAAATAAAGAAAAATGTCTAAAGTTTAGTTTTATAAACAACCCATTCTAAAGCCCCCCTAGGGCTATTTTGGGACTTACCTCGCACTTTTCAACACCTGTCAAATGACGAGGATGACATCTGAGCAGATACCCCATAAGGAACCGACGGATTTAAAGTGCGCCTGATTCGCTTACACGAAGTTTCTTCGGTGGAAGCGGGTCTCGAACCTGGAACCATTTGGTACTAAAGACGAGACCTTATCATCAAGCCACCGCGGCCAAAAATAACTACTGATTTCTTAAAGTATAGATACACTTTAAGAAATCATTAAACATTCCTCTTTCATTAGATGATGTCTTTTTCCCGAATAGACTAAGAATGCACTATCTGACACTCACGTGTAAAAAAAAAAAAAAAAAAAAATTAAATTTTCCAAACCTATTGTAAACAAAGAATTTTTTGTTCTTTTTTGTTGTTGTTGTTGTTGTTCTGCAGTTTACTTTTATAACATGAATTTTAAGTAGATAGAATTCATTTTCATACAAAATTTAGATCCCAGAATTTCATAAAAGCTTTTCTGAACAAAAACATTCGCGAAATATTTCAAAGAAAGATATATAATTATTGTCATTTTCCAACTTTTAATGTATTTATCCAGAAGATATTACCTAATGAATCGTTTTATATTTTTTAAATCTTTGATCAAACTATATCTTAAGATCAAGGTGTTATGTCATGTAATGTTATTACTTCAGTCAAGCATTCTAATTAATTCCTTTATTGTTAATTTGTCTGTTTGAAAAAATCCGAAGGATCATTCAAATGCCAGAAATAAAAAAAAAGCGGAGAATCGTCACAAAATATTATTGTATCACTCTTTGAATTTTTCAATATTTCGTCCTTGGAGAAACTCTCAGACTACTTTAAAAAGGATGTAAGAAAGCTTTCACTTTCCAGATCGGTCTGTTTCACTTATTCGTTGCACGTGAACATGCAGCGTAGTCTTATTTTACATCACCGGGGAAGAGCTGTGACCTCCCAGACCGATATTTCAAGAGGTTCTTCCGCACAACTTCAAGAAGTTCAGTGACGCCAGAGCAAGATTTCTTATCTCTTTGGAGCACATGGTGGCAAATTTAATGTCTCATTCTCCCCCTTGCAGGTGGGACTTAAGAGAGCTAGCCGTGGACCAGAAAACAAAAGGCTGGGAATTTTGTCAAGTTTTCGTTCTCACATTCCGTGGGGTTTCACTCTGACAGATAAAAAACATCGTTCTAATGCAGTATTATTTTCAGATTGAAGGTTTAATTTCTTGTAGTACTAAAAAATGTGGTGAAAATTCTTTTGACAGAGATTTAGGGTTATACGGTTTCTTTTCAGATTTCTCAGTAGCTCAATGATATTGTTTGATATTTTCCTGATGTTGATACAAATACATGATTTCTTAATATATCCTTACGATGTCGCACAATATTGCATTGTATCCTGATCGTTTTGTAACAAAACTGTGAAGAACTTGTGTCCAGCTGTGTTTCTTTTTCAGTAAAAGACACTCGTTTAAAGATCAGATTGTTTCATTCTTACAAGAAAGTGAAGTCGATCAAAGCTTTAACTGACGTTTCTAAATGGCAATAGGCAGGAACTTGATAATAAAATTAAGTAGGAAATTTCGAATTGTATATCGATGAGGATTGAAATATCAAATTAAGAAAAATATTAGCACTCTGTCTATTCATTTTTATATGATTTTTATTAAATGGCCCTCCAAGGTATATATGTGTCAAAATTGGTAGCTGTAGTCAAAAAGTCTGTAGTCTGTAGTCTGCGTATGTAGTGCTAACTCGCGCGCGCGAGTGCACACACACACACACACACACAACACGCTTCGTGCACACACACACCGTGGGTTCATATTTATTACTAATAAAGAGATATAATTTTAGTAGGACTCAAATGGTATTATTTAAAAAAAAATTAAATAAAAGCAGAAAATACTTGAAAGAAAATCCCATAACCAATTTCACATCTGGAGAAATATAACTGAAGGATCTTTTTTATAA
>JAPMOR010123150.1:1233-39872 GCA_026543865.1 Argiope aurantia
TGGGGATCCTTGATGGAATTGTATTCTAACAACCAATTGAAAACCACTACTATTTGTGCTTTCATTGTGGTCGATGATTTCTATTATATCTGCTGCAGATTATTTTGAACCTCTTACCGTAAGTTAATATATAGAATTAGGATAGTATTTACCAAACCGAAATCCCAAAGAAGTTTTTACGTAAGAAATGATTCTTACATATTATTTTTTCTAAAAAATTCTGATTTTACATCTGCTTTCTTTACGATCCATTACCAAATCATTTCGATGCGACTTTCTCGACACTTTTATGCACAGAAAAATACCAAAAACTCCATTTTCCACGCTGTCTCTTCTCGCCAAACACGAAGCTGCATTACTGCCAGTGATTCACTGGGTCTCTTCTCACAAATAGAACGTCAAACCGAAAAATGGCCGGGAAAAAAGCTCCCAGATTTCATACGATTTTCTGTCAACGGAAGTCCCACCCGCAAAAAAACTGACAGCTTTCAGCCTCCCATGGGAATCTAGAAAATGGCTCGCTTAGGGGCACAGAATGTGAAGAAGGGGGGCCTTTCTGGGCCTTGAAAGCAAAGTTTTGTAAGAAAGGAACCTTTTTGGACGATGATGGGGTGTAATTTTTGATGGAACATTTGACGCTGCGAGAAATGTTTTATATTGGAAAGAAATGCTGTTGTGTAGCTCTAAGAACCCACTGGAGTGGATTTTATAAGATGATTTTTTTAAAAGAAAAGAGGATAGTCTTGTTAAATCGACAACTGCTTCTGGAATCCAATGGGAAGACATTTGGTGTTGGAGCTGAAACTTGCAATACCACTACAGACTGAATTATGTAATTTCTTGTAATCCGAATGGGTATGAAAATTCTGTTTACAATATTCTTGTAAGAATTTTTTTTTCAAAATTCAAATTGAATTTATTATTTGTCCACATAAAGATCAATTCTTTCTTCATTTTTAATCTTTTGTCAACCGTTAAGAACATATCTTATGATTGGAAAGGAACCCTGATTTGTTTTATTAATGCCCTAGCTAAACGCACTGGAGATTTCTCCCCACGACTTTTTCTCATGTTTGAAGAGATTTCAGTTTGGCTAGCAGTAAAGTGATGAGAATAATATATAGTGACGTCTTTCATTTTAAAAGACATGCTCCAAATACGGATTGACATTTGTTTTACAAAACCCTCACTTAAAATTTCTTTGATGAAACCGATTGCATTCTTGAGTTATTCGGTTCACACACATAAGAATGAACAAACTAATAGACAGAAAATAACTTGTTGTATTTGTTCGAAAATTAGTTTCAAATCTAGAAAGATTCCTAGGAGGAGGCTAGGAATAGTCGATGGATATCACGTCTACTGATGGTGTTGTAATGGTGTGTGGCCGAATTCCCTACATTTCCATGACGAGACACACCTTCGGTTCAAAGAAGTGTGGGGGGGGGGGCGATGTGAAAGAATTCTCACCTCAATTCCTGCACTAAGTCTTGAGGTCTTGAGAATGTCAGGCAGATGACTTCAAATACCTAAGCGCAACACAGTCAGATCATATGTGTACATGTAAAATTCTTGTGGTAAAACAGTGTATAAAGCTTCCCAACACTCCATTTTATTTAAGTAGTATGTATTAAAGACGATTTAATTCTTGAAAAGAAAAGGAGTAAAGATTATAATTATGTATACCAAATAATCCTAAAATGATAATTCCCAGTTGTATTATTGAGGTACAATTAAAACACGTGTATGTAAATATATTTCAGCAGGTGGGTGGCCGGAAAGTAGAAACTTTTGAAATTTTAAAACTACAGTTTGTTCCATCACGGGAGGCATAATTTGTACACGAAACGATCACTAAAGATGTATCAGTCTACATCGCGACACAAGAGCAGAAGAGCAAAAGAGAGATCGAAATTTTTTTCTTTTAGTGATTTTACCATGAGATTTTGATAGGGATTTCTTTCATACGTGTGGTTCTTAGAAAAGAGAAATTTAGGTATCTTTAAAAGAATGAAAAATATTAAGGATTTTTATCCCTTCTCTCGGAGCGTGTGAACTTGCAGAATTCAGCAGTTTTACAAATCGCGCGTTTAATTAATTAAATGAAGAAAGTAGGAATTGGATCAGGAAATAAGAGACCATTTTAGAATGGAGTTAATATGGGTTAAATTAAGATAAAAATTTGGAAATTAATTAATACTTAAATTAGATTAAGAGATATCATTACATTTATATGTTAGAAAAACTCAGTTATTGATAAAAATTTCATTGATTTCATTTATAATAAAGCCACAATATCATATACCTTTTTATGATTTAAAAAGATAGTTTTAGAAAATCATATTTAATTACTTACAAAAGCAGTGGTATGTTTCTTTAAAGAAAAGTTGTAATTATAATATGCAAATAATAGGAGCATGGAATTTGAATAACTTATGCGCAAAGATATCAAAAGTTAGTATTAAAGCACGAATACGAATACAACCCTACTGTCATAAAATCCTGCAAGTAGAAAAAAAAATAGTAGCGCTCTGTTAGAAATTCCAAGAAGAGATGAAAAAAACAAATTAAAAATATTTTTTGGCAAGCCTACTTTTATTTTGATTCCAAGCAATCATAACAACACCGTCAGATTTTTTTTTCCGTTAAGGAATCTACCACAAAGAAATGAAAAACATATATCTATACAGGTGGAACTGTAGGAAGAGACAAAAATGTATGAACGTTTATCTACAATTTCAGACCCAACTTAAAACAATAGAAAACCACGCCGCGATAAGATGACGGTACGAAAAGGGGGAAAAAAAACTTGTTTCCGAAGAAATCATATCAAAAAAGGGAAAGAATTTTTTTTGTTGCTTTTTTTTCTTTCCTGAAACAAAAATTCGTTATCTTCCCACATTTGTGAGTAAATAGTTTTTCCCCGATCCTGATAACGGGAACAAAATGCAAAAGCAAAAGCCGAAAAAAAAAGGAATAAAAAAAATGTTTTTTTTTCGGGGATGGTTACAAACTACAGTGAAAAAAATATTGTGAAAGCACTTGCAAGGACTATACTTCATGTCCATAATTTCTTAAACGATTTTATGTAACATTGATTTTGCTTAAGGCTTGAGCAATCTGCTAATATCAGCGATGCGTTTCATTAAGTTAAAAAAATAAACTTGAATTGTTTTAGATAGAAAAAATTTCGAAAAATCTCTACTACCAATAAAATAGAATATGTGTACGTAACTGCACTTTTCAGGACATACTATTATACCTTCAGCTATCGAATTTAGCACAAACATACTTTACATGATAAAAAAAAATTGCTTTTAGAAGAGATTTGTGGAAAAAATTTATTTAATATTAGATTAAATAAAATCTTAACGAATAAGTCTAAAAAATATTACAGCATAAATTTGTGTTTTTCAGCACTTTAAAATTAAAAAAAAAATTACTATTTTAAAGACGTCAATTTAATTAATGTGCAATTTTTCCCCCAGAATTTAGAAACTGACAAAATACAACCTTTTTTTTTTTTTGCAAGCTTTTCGAAAATTTTCACTAATTGCGATAAATTCAAACCGTTTTTATTGTTTCATTAAACATTTTCCTTTACTTCCAATGTTGATAAATTAAAGAACAAAGATTCTGCTAATTATATGGGTAGTTTACAGGAGAAATAAAAAGCTGTATTAAGAGTACTTCAAAAGACAATGTACCGTTTAAAATTAGCATTTAATTTTTCAAAGGCATTGTAATGTCTATGGGACTCAATATTATTATTATAAAAACTCCTCTCTTGTTGACAAAATCATCATCAAGTCATATTTAAGAGATTTGATAAAAAACATTAAACAAAACCAATACTCCCAGCTGATATCAAATGCGACTAGTAAAAAAATTTGATATAATTACTAAAATTATGAAGTAAAATGAAATTAAATGAATAAAATTTAATTTTGAGAAATCAGCTCAGTTGCGGTCCCCCTCGTCTGACTGCGGTTCAAGATTTTGAGTTCCATCCCAAAATAAGCCAAAGGTTGCTTTAAAAAGGATGTTAATTTAATAGAATTGAAGTGAACAAATCTAATTGTCATAGGTTAGTAGAGGAAAGCACTTGCAGAATTCTCATGCTCATTGGCACAGGATTTAAGAAATAATATATATATATATATATATATATATATATATATATATAGATCGAATCAAATAAGATCCACTAACAGAAAAAAACAATGGAATGCAAGATACATTTAAAAAACAATTCTGAAAGAAAATATTAGCAATATCTCCATCTGCTCGGTAGCGGAGGATATAATGAATCAGCATAAATATAAAATAAGAAAAATTACAGTCATCAGCTGATTGACATCTATTACAATCCAGAATAAAATGATGTAAATAAAGCGTGAAGTTTAAGTTCACGTAACTAATTTTAATATCTTAGATCGCATATCGATAAATCAGTCACTTCAAACATATAAAGAAAGAACTCAATTGCTGGACGCCCAAAATAGAACCTGGGATTTATACATTTAGTAAAAAAAAATTCTAAAAATCGTTATCTATACTTATAATAAAGCTCAGTGTGTGTGTGTGTGTGTGTGTGTGTGTGTGTGTTGGCGCTCTAACCCAGACCATTCAACCTACAGCTACCAAATTTGGCACGTGTATACCTTGGAGACCGGGGGTTATTTTTTCGAATTTTTAATTAGAATTTTATTTATTTAAAAATTAAGCGAAATTTTGACGTGTTTCTGCTATAACTTTCAAAAATATTACCGCACAAAAAAGATTTTTACATGAAGTTAAAGATCAAAAAATTATCTTTTAAATGATACCAATGTTTTAACCTTAAAATTAAATTTCTATTTTTAATGAATTTTTAAATAAATATTTTAACTATATTTTTCAACAATTTTTTTCGTACAAAATAAAAATAAAATTTAAGCTGCACGAGCACATTTCGCATTCATGGGAAAAAATTAGCTTTTTTCAAAGTGTTGCCATCACATTGATTAAAACTCCAATTAAAAATAAATTAAATCTTTTTGGAAAAGAAATCTGCAAAAATATAATTTTCGGCACGTGTTTGTAGGAAATGAAACAAATATGAAATATTATTTTTTCTAAAAAATAAATTCAAGAACAATTATTTTATGATCTTTTACACTCTCTATATTATTAATCCAATAAATCAGTTTTATTTTAAGGCACGTTTTGTTTAATATGAACAGGATATCCAATCAAATCAGGTCCACACAGCTAATTTGTAAATCTTTAGTAAGACACAGATCTGTTAAAATGATCAAAATGGAAAATGATTATATTTTATGTAACTGATTCAATAAATGCTCTAATAAATAACGAATTTTTGATTTTACATAAAGCTTCTGCTGTGGAAATCACGACTAACAAAATGTTCTTGAAACACTAATATTTTAAATAAAAAGAATTAATTTCCAATCAACTAAATCAATCACTTAAACTGACTGATTTATGAAAATTTGAATATCACTATTCAATAAAAAAAGGATAATTTTAGATTTTCCATCGATCGTTTCAAAGAAAATACGCCAATCAGCGTGCAAGTTTCTCAAGATTAATTGGCCTAAGATTATGAAAATGTTGGGTTTTTCTAAATTTTTAACATTCAAAACTTCATAAATAAGTCTTAGTTGATCGTAGAAAACAGAAACATTCATTCATTTATTTAAAATTTGGTGTGTCCAGAATATTTATCAGAATATGATACCTTACTGCATTAAATTTAGACTCCATAATTTTTGAAATATATTTATAAGCAGGAACAAAATATTATTATTGATTTCATTTCAATCCTTTTGAAAGCAAAACTAAATTTTATGCTGAATCTGAGAAATTTTTGTTGAATTATTCTTTGAGATATTACATAAATTATGAGAAATATTTTGTAGTTCACATAAGACTTATATGCCGAGCGATTCTGTTTGCAATACTCATATTCAATAATAATAATAATAAATAAATAACAATAAAGATGATAAATAAAATAAAACTCTTGTTTTTATTAAAAAAATATCTTTAAATTAATTGCAATTTCATCATTTCCAGTTTAAATTAAAGTTGAAGTTTTACCGGAAATGACAACAAATTAGCAAAATATATAGTAAATTGAACGAAACGATCTAAACAACAGTATAAGTTTGGTATGACTATCAAAATTTGAAGATTAAATATGTTTTGTTTGAGAATTTATTAAGAGACCAGTTACTTAAAATATTTAATTGAAAATTGTAGCGAGCGGTAATACTGGCGAACCGGCTGGTCGCCATAGGCGGCTAGTTAATAATAAAAGAGAATATGTGTGTGTTGTTGCATGTTACAGTGCATACTATTTTACCTTGAGCTATCGAGTTTAGCACAAATTTACTTTACATGATAAAAACATTGCACCTCGAAGAGATTTACTGTAAAAGATTTAATTAATATGTGATTAAGCAAATTCTTGATGCTTATCTATTATAGCTCTCTAAAATATTACAGCGCTAAGTTGTATTCTTCAGCATTTTAAAATTTAAAATAAATTACAATTTTAATGAAATAAATTTAATTACTGGGCAGTTTCTTACCATAATTTAGAAATTGAAAAAAGACGTTTTTTTTTTTCTTTCTTTCTTGCTAGCTTTTAAAAAATAGATTTTCATATTGCGATGAAATTCAAACCGTTTTCATTGTTACCTTAACACTAGGTTTACCAAAGGGTCATTTTGATGTCTTTGAGAAAACTTTTCGTTAATTTTCTTTAAGAAAATTATTGCCTTATTTTAGGAGAATATTTTACGTAATTTTTACTTATATTTATAAGCCATATAATCGCAAATCTGATCTTTTTCTTTTTTTTTATTTACGGAGGAATGTATATAATATACCTGTTTTTACCGAAGAGGTCATTTTGTCCTTCGAATAAGAGTTGCATTGTTTAGAATACTTACAATTATATTTAAAAATATAACGACTTGATTCGGATGCACATAGATATAGGTATAAATGTAGAAATGAGTATATGTTTGTAAAATATGTGTATATAAGAAGCAAGAAGACGAAAGTTAGTCAGATAGAAGTTATTATGGGTTGTTAGTAAGAAGACGTGAGTCGATGTTTTGGTAGAAGATGATAGTAGAAGGTCTTGAAGATCTAGATTAAGAAATAAACACTTGTTTTAGTAAATAAACACAGAGGAACTGCCTTTTCATCACACCACACCTCAACAAATACATCGAAAATATAAAAGTTTTTTCTACTTTAACTTCATAATAGATATGTCAATTAATATTTTTTTAATTAAATACCGAAGGGGATCATTTTGACCTCTGTGGTAGAAATAGGTATATGCCAACTCATGGTAAACCTAGTGTTAAGTATTGAACAGTGTTCTTTTCTTCCAATGTTGAAAAACTAAATAATAAAGATTCTGCTAATTATATGGAGAGTTTACATGAGAAATAAAAAAATTAATTAACTTATCTCAAAAGGCAGTATACAGTTTTAAACCAGTATTTACGTTTTAAATGACATTGTGATGCTATGGAACTCGATGCTATTTTCAAAATTCCTTTGTCGAGAAAATCATTAAGATTATTGATAAAAAATTAAACAAAACCAATTCTCCCAACTGGACAAGTTCTTAGTAAAATGCCAAAGTAATAGCCAAAGACGACAAGTTCTTAGTAAAGTGCTTAGTATAACTATTTAAAATGATTAAAATTAAATTAAATAAAAGTTTTGAGAAATTTAAAAATATATCTACTTTTATAATAAGTTCAGAACAACAAGAAATTTTTTTTCCCTCTGAATATCTGCTAGATTTCAGAGGTATTAAACTGTTAAATGGATTGCATAAAATTTAATATTTTTTTAATGTTACATGTCAAAATATATCAGTTTGAATACAATAAAAATCGAAATATATTGAAAAAGTGTGCGTAAGATCTTAAAGAATTTATAAATGTAACGCTTTAAAACAAATAAATAAAAGAAATAAAAAAAGTATTGATATGAAATATTTCATTACTTGATGCTTCTCTATTCTACAAAATAAAAAGAAAATCACAAAAATTCGAATAATTTATTTTATTTTGGATTGTATAATTCTCCAGATTTAACTTTCATGTGTTGAAGTTTAGCAACAATGCTAGAAACAAAAGAGACAAAGATATTTTAAATCTCCCATCATTACAGATTTCGCTGACATATTCTGTTATAGATTATTTATTAGAAATTAAATTTAAATTAAGCTTCAATAGTTAAAATATTTTTCACGATTATGTAACATTTTTACGAAGATATAATTTATGAAATCCATTTTTACATATCTGGATGGTTCTCCTTCCAACTTAATTGACTATTATTAATAATAATCAATTAATCAAGTTGCTCCTAATATTAGTTATAGATATTATTATAAATCTTTATTAAAATTTCACGTGGAAAAGTAATTTCACTTTTACAAAAAAATTTGTACAACATTTTTTTTTGTTGCCAGAATCTTATTTGTATTAAAGAGTTGAATCTAGCTTATCTGTCATTTTACTTACAAGTCTTTCGTTTAGTATTTTTTCAAATTCGAATAAAGATTATTAAAAAAAATTTTTATATGCAGAATTCCTATTTTTATAGGAATTTTACTTTCCAAATAATATATTTAGTTTCCACATACTTCAAATTTCTTATAAAACTTATTTACACTTAAATTAGTCATAAACTGACGTCATAAAGAACTAATAAAAATATATAAAAAACAGTACGTGATTTTATAAAAATAATTGCTATAACTGATGATTATAGTTCAAAAATACAGTATGTAATACAGAACAATCCTTTCAAAATGACATAAAACATAAACTCCACTTTACGACCTCACCTAAAATATGGTATAAATTTTAAAATTTAATTTTACGAGTAGCGGATGTCGTGACGACATTTCTCTAAGCCCTAAAAACTTAATCCTGAATGTATACAACTAATTCAGGCGAGGTGACAAGCTAGTAGGAGATTACTCACTAACTAATTCCATAAAAAAGCCATAAACCCGGACTTACTTGCAATAAACTGTTTATTTTGCCTACTCGGGCTCTTCCTGAGAGCTGTAAATTACCTACTTCCAGAAACAAATTTTTCTTAAGTGTCCTTCTTTAATGTACTGTTTATTTTATTTTATAATGCTTATAATCAAATAAACGGAACTCATAAATATATGTTGATATAAAATAAGCAGCAAACTATTTAAATATTTTATCAGAAATAGAAGTCAGTAATTTTTTTTATTTATCATTAGCACATGAATTAAAGAAAACGGTTTTTATACTTAATAGAAGAAGCAAACGATTTTCGTTTTTGCAGAGAAAATACAATAAAAGATGAATTTTATAATAGTGAAATCAAATAAATGAAGCCCATAAATATATGCTGATACAAGATACGAAGCAAACGATTTTAATATTTTATCAGAAATAGAAGTAAATAACTTTTTTTAATTATCTTTAATATATGAATTGAAGAAAACGACTCCTATATTTAATAGAAGAATCAAACGATTTTCATTATTGCAGAGAAAATATAATAAAAGATGAATTTTATAATAATGAATTATATTTGTTGATTTATAAAAAAAAATATAGATGATTTATTTCTAGATATTTTTACGATGTGTTAATTTTCATGTTTTTTAATGCTTGGAGTACTTATAACTTTCATAATTATTTGAAATTTATATTTTTTGAATATTATTGTTTTAGAAAAGCGTTTCAAATTTTGTTCTTAAAAGCATCTTATTTATGTTCTTCAAAAACTAAGCATCAGCTAATAAAAATCAGCTTCATTAATATAATATAAATCTGCTATATACGTATATGTTAACTAATGGATAAAATTTCTACTATTCTCAAATTTTTTTTCTTTGTATCTGCTTTTCTTTTACTATCATGAAGCATTTTAGAAAGATTGAAAAAAGGTTTAAACTTTATTATAAAATTTATCATAATATTTTTGCTAAGTGAATATTTTTCCAGAATAAAATACTTTGAGTTGTAATCTTTGAATAATTTACCTTTTTTCTTGCACTTGTATTTTATTTTGATTTAAAATGAAAAACTCTGTGAAATCTAAATTAATCTCTAAATTTGTACTCCTCCTTTCTTTTCGTGACTTTAAACTTTATAGGAAGAGAAAAATATTTTTATTTATTTAATTGATTTTGTGCTTTCGGATGTTTTTAAACAGATGGATTGAATATATTTCTCAGCAAAATGGAATAATTTAGTTCTTTTTTTACCAATTTCTTAAAAACTTAATTTGGTGGCCATTTTAAATTAGTGTAATAAAATTATGGAAATCATCAAAATGGTTTTTGTAAGAAGGCGACCAATAAAATATGCTTTAACAATTTGTCCTTTCAGAATTTGAATATCTCAAATGCATTAGGAATACAAAATATAATATTCTTTTTTAGTCGCCTATATTCTTCATTTAAGGACCGACAATATAATCTCAGCTTCCTGATAGATGAACCGCTAGTTCGTGAACTAATTTTAAAGTTGTAAGCCTTGTGCCCACAACCTTATTTAGCCGAAGTTATGTTTCTTGTATGAATATTTGGATATGGTATTGCGGTCATGTATATTATCATTTTACCCCAGTTCAAAATTATATTCAGCTTATGTTAATTCCCTTGAAAAATGGAAATTATCTTGTAAATTATTTATTATCTTAAATTTTCCAATATATAAAACTATAGCAAATTTGCGAACCTTCAAAGCTTTAACCCGAAAAATATTTAAAAAGTATTTATGCATTTTTGTAATGATATGTCATACGAACTATCCAGATAGGGATGTACAAAATGATTCAGAAAGATTGAATATAGAAAGAGAGAGAATGCAACAACTTTTAAAAGTCACATTCATCCCATATCTAAAAAGAATTTTGTATGAGTTTTATTAGATCGCACATTCTAGTAGAAAAAGAAGACAAAAAAAAAATACTGATATTGCGTACCTATCACTTAATTATGAGCAGTATTTTGAAAATAAATTAATATGCTAGCTAAACTATGATGAATTAATATGCTATATGAACTATATCTATACGAATATATCTATTTAATATGCAATTAATATGCTTGAAACTCGAAAGCTATTAACTATATAATATTTATACCGATTGTATTTAATAATACGCCAACAAAGATTCGTTGTACAAATGCCGCGATAATACAATACGACTATATCGAAATACAAAAGACTATCTAAAACAAACACGTAGATTTCTTACTAGATCACAACTTAGATTTAAATAGAAGTTTAGAGGATTCATTGTATTTTTACTGACTGTACACATATTAGTGTAGAAAGAAAAAGGAAAAAAATTATCACTACTGCCACCTTTTGCTGAACGTTTTTTTATATTTTTAATAAATCAACATTCGTTCAAAACTTTATGCAATTGAAAAGATACTATAAACGATATGCATCAGCTATTTTTTTTAATATGCTCAAAATGCACGTATACCACAATCAATGCACGGGAACCATAATATACAAAGTGAACAAACGCATCGAAATCCGAATGGATATCAAAAAGCGAAAAAGCAACACCCTTTCTAGGTCAAATCCGTCATGGATTTGAAAAAGAAATCTTACGGATTTCTTACACTTCTTTCAGCAGCGCATGTACTCATGCAAAAAGAAGACAAGACAAAATACCGATACTGAGTATCTACCGTTTGACGGTTTGTGGCATTTTCACACAAGAAGCACGGCATTCCCCCCATTGATTTATTGTTGCTATGACAACCAACCCTGCGTGCGGTCTCCATTGTTTTACTATGGAGTTAAAAGACTAAGTTCATGCGAGTTTCCTGCTATTGATTACTATTATGGCATTCGCTCCATCCTTCCTCTGAGAGTGAGTGAAGAAATGAATGAATGAAATGATTGTGCAAGCCTACAGGAATCCGCGCATGTGTTGGAGATCGCGCCCCAGCGATTTATGAAGCGATCTTGTCTATCTGCTGTTGGGGCGCCACCAGAACTATTCATTATGATGCAGATTGCGCGAAAAACAGACGCCAGTTATGAGTTCATTCTTAAAGAGTAAAATTTTCTGACTAATAAATTTTTTGGGGAATTTTTATTTAAGTATTTTTTGAGTATGGAAACTTACTATTATTAACTATTTAAAACAATATAAGAATATATGTTTAACATGACGTTAACCTATTTTTACAAATATTATAGAATACATATTGTTTGTAATTATAATTATTGTAGAATAAATAGTTCCACAGCGATATAAAGCGAACTTCTCTATTTGCTGCCGGGGCGCCACCAGAACTATTCGTTATCATGTAGATTGCCCCCCAAAAAATAGAGCCCGCTATGAGCCTGTCGTTATATTGAATAAAATTTGGTGCCTAACAAATTTCTGGGGATTTATAATAATTTTCTGGGAAAATTAAATATTTGTTGTGTATGGTTACCAAGACGTAATTTTATTTTTAACAATATAAGAAAATGGTTCCTGTATTTAACTTGATGGGAATCTTCTTTAAAGCTATTGTAGAATAAATATTGTCAATAATTATAATTATTATAAAATAAATAACGTCCCAGCAATATAAAGCGAACTTGTCTATCTGCTGCCGGAACGCCACAAAAACTATCCATTATCATACAGATCCAAACAGACGCCTGTTACGAGTTCATTTTTATTGAATAAAATGCTGATTAGAAATTTCTTGGGACTTAGTTATTTTTATATGGGAACTTAAATATTATTCAATTTATAACAACATAAAAAAATGTATTTTATGTTTAACTTGATGGAAATCATTTTTTACAACTATTATAGAATAAATATTATATATTTTTTAAAATTTTGAAATTAAAACTACCTAAATTTTGATGTAAATTTTAGTAAAAATGAGGGTAATTTTAGTAAAAAGGGAAAAGTAACTCAATTTGACACAAAGAAGAAATTCCTGCCAGCAAATTTTATTGTTCCTTTAAAAATACATCAGATATATAATATTTTGAGTTCGAATATTTTTATTTCATACGAAGTTGATAGAATTTTTTAACATTATCTAAAATTCCGAATAGAATAGTAGCATGTATTACATAATTTATATGAGGTGTTCATTTTTTTTATTTCATTCTTTATTAGATTATTTGAAACTGGAATTCACTCACATTTAAACGGTAAAACTGAGTAACATGCATTTAATCGGTTCTATATTATCAAAATAAATAAGTACCGCATTTTTTCTAAAAATGTAATTAGAATTAAAAACTGTTTAATTTTTTCAATAAAAAACATAATGGATTAAAAAAATTTATATCTCACAATCTAAATAATTAATTATACATTGAATACATGAGCATATATTAATCACTGAACATACATTGAATACATACGCAAAATAGACAAAAAGAAAATCACTTCATTCCATCAAGTCATGATTTATAAAATAAGTAATTTTAATTACCTCCCCATCTATTACTAGTAAAATAGTTTCACGCTATTATAAATAATCATAACTTGGGCAATTTTTTGAGAGATCATAATTACGGGTTTTATGATAAAGGAATAACTATAAGTATTTAAAATTTATCTATAAAAGGAAAGCAAGAAATATATAACTATTTTGAAAAGAGATGAATCCTTTACGTAACTAATGGCCACATATCAAATAACATATATATCTCGTACTATACAAGCCTCTTAATGTAAGAAACGGTTTCTTAAAAATTATGCTATTTTTGGCCATAATTTATTAAAGACTGGAATGAGGTTCTATACACCTACATTGATCTAGTCCTCCTAAGCAACCGATAGTTGAAAAATGAACCATGACTTCAGTGTTATTGTTTATTTGTAATTTTAAAACTAATGAAATTTTGAAATTATAATAGAAACGCAAAAAAAATAATGAATAAGTCATGAAAAAGTAATACTAAACACTGACGTGAAGAAAAAAACGTGACCGATTTCAGTTTTTGTTGTTATTTATGAATAAAAAAATGGATTTCACAAATAATAAATTTTTCAGACGTTTACTAATTAATAAACGTAACAAATGATAACATTTTAATATATTATATGTATAACATGATAAATGCAAAACTGGTACGCTTATCAAATCACATGTTTTTAGCCTAAAATTCAAATAGATGATGGATTGAAATATTACTTAAATCATTATTATTTGCTTGAGTTTATTCATTACTTAAATTATTATAAATTACTTAAGTTTATTCATTACTTAAATTATTATTGAAAATTATTATTTATTATTGGAAATTTAATTTATAAATTTGTAAATTTTGATGTGCGAATAAAGTGAAAATGACGATACTTATATAATTAAACAGCACCAAGTAAAATGTATGCCAATGTTTTACTGCTTTTTTAATCTACATAATTAAACAAATTTAAATAGGTTGCGAAAATTAATTTTCAAGAAATCAAAACTTTAAGCAGAAGTTAAATAAAATAGAACTGAAGTAGAATAGAATGTGAGAACGATTCCTTTTTATTCATTTTATTTCAACTGAAAAATTATTTTCAAATATCTTTCCACATCTGCTTTAACCTCTAAAGTTAATTTATATACTCCTTAAAAATCATAAAGCGTTGATATTTTACAATCAACGCTTTTCTGGATTATGGCCACAACTATTTCCTTTAATATCGCATGAAAATAACTCCTAAAGCACCACGTTCTAGCCGCTGCACCGCAACAACTAAACTCATCCGCACATAAGCAGACGATTCTTCGTTAGCAACGATCGAATTTTCCTCGGATAATTAGCAAGAATTTAACGAGCCTGCATTCAAACGGAGCAATTAATAGCGAAAAGTGGAAAATTCCACCCAATTCTTTCCCTTTAGTTCAGTGGAGCAAAAGAAATAAAGAAATATTTTCCCAAATTCTTGGAATAAGAGAATGATTTGAGAAAAGCGTGGCTCAATATATTCGGAAGACTGCTGCTAAGAAGATAAAAAAATAATCATGATTATACGAGAGGGACTTGTTAAAATGTTCGAAGGAAATTCTTGTTGGGAGCTTATTCAGGCTATTTTCTTCTTATGCATGTGAGTAGATGTAGAGTTTTTTTAAAATTATTTTTTCGTATTTTTCTTTTATTTTGTATGAAAATAAACGTGACACTTATATAAGAAAAGGTGAATTAATTTGCTGAATTTTTAAAGTACTACTTCTGGAACTGGTAACTTGTTTATTCGAACACACTTGTTCTTAATTATCGTTTGGTGTTGAACGAAAATTTACACAGCTCGTGCATTTTGAAAGTGTACTTGACTCTTATTGCAAGTAGAGAGATTTATTTAATGGCGAATATTTTTTAAGTTAACCATTTTTAGTTTTAGAATCTTTTTTAAACGGAAATGTCAAGCTGTTTAAGTTGTATTAGTGCTGCATTATTTAACATTATGTCGTTTAAAAAATGTACTCATTCCTGCAAATTAAACAGGATAAATACATTAAAATAGATTTGAAATTTTAATAAATGATTGCAAATTAAATTCAATGGCATCAATAAATATGAGGACATAGTCATATGATGAATATAATTGAGTGTGTATGTACATTTCGCATCATGGATATCTTCTCTTAACAAGTAATTCACGTAAGGAACAAAACAAATTGTAAAGTAAAAGGGCTTAAAATGACTCTCAAGGAGCGATGTTTCGCAAAATGAGTGACGAGGACATGTGATGTCAAATGTTGGATTGGCTTGGATCATAGATATCAATTTGTATTTGAGCGATTTGTTTAAAGCGAATCCTTATTTCTACAAGGGAACGAGGTTTGGGCGAATAGCGTTGTCGAAAAACGACTTTGAGGGACTTGAGCAAATAGCTGTAAAAATTAATAAAAAGATTGTGTCTCTTGACGGGATTATTGGGCTAGACGTGGATAAAATATCGCTGAACTGGTGGAAGGGGATTAGGTTGGATTTACTGGAGCAGTTATAGAGCTGCATTTTGTGTCCCTGCAAAAAGTTGCGGAAATGAACTTAAGGAGCGTTGTTTCGCAAAATGAAAGACGATGAGATGTTGTGACGTCAAATGCTGAACAGGATAGTATCTTATTTGTCAGTTTGTAGTTGATCGATTTTTTTTAAAGCGAATTCTTATTTCTGTATGGAGTAAGGTTTAGTAGAATAGCGATGTCGAACATAACTCCGAGAGATTCAAGCAAATACCTATGAAAATTAATCGACGAGATTGTGTCTATAACCAGGGTTATTGCTCTAAAGATGGATAGCAATGGCAGGAGAATACATTTAGAATTACCGAATCGCTTATGTAGCTACATTTTGTGACCAAGCAAAATGTGTTTATTTCGAATTGGATTGCATTGCCCTGTTTAACATGGATTCCTATAGGAAAAAAAATTGTTTCTCTTGACGTGTAAGATTCGAGTGAATGAATTATGGCCTTTAAACAAGGATTCACTGTATTTGTAATATCTGTTTGGTGTCACATTGCTCTGTTGCGAAATGTGACATATAATTTTTTTAAAAATTCGCAACACAATTTTATGAAGATTTGCATCATTTGATCATAAATTGCTGCGTTTAAAAATTATTTTTATAGCTAATCCTTCGTATTTCCCAATTCAAGAAATACGTATTGTCTCTGTAGATCATTTTTTGCGATTGGATTAAAAGATAATTAATGAGCGGATCTTTTTCAAATTTAAAGATAGTACGCATAAAAATAATATATACTGGCAAAATTAAATGTTTTTTTGCCGCCTAAACTGCTATAATATTAGAAAATTTTAAAAAAAATACAGATCAAAAACATTTTCAAGGGAAAAAAAATACATGACTTGACCTTGAGTCAGAGCTTCCATCATCCATGTAAAACAGAATGAATACTTTATGAAAAAATAGCTGTAAACATTCCGAGCAAAAAAAAAAAAAGTAACGAAATTACATGATATAATCCACGAATAAATCCCCAAGCTCCATTCAATGCCCTCTGCTTTTGATAGCATGTCATTCAAATAAAATATTGAACGCAAAGTGAAACCAAGGCCAGCTTTTGACTGACATAACATTCCCTCAATTCATCCATAAAATATAACAGGAATTGCTCCGTTGCGCGTATCATACGTGGTTTGTAGAGAAGAGGGGGGAAAAAATCAGCGTGACGAATTGCATCAAAAATACACAGAACCAGGCGTCGCGTGATGCGTTGTCCTATTGGCGGAGAGACCTGTCACTCAAAACAAAGGCTACTCGAGTTGAGAGGCATCGCTCCTTTTTGTTGACGGCAGTATTTTATATTTTCTGGAATATGCGTGTGGAATATTTTGCTGTTAACCTTATCACATGGTTAAATGCGAACCGACAGTTCTTCAGATTCCGGAAGATGGATTACTTTAACTCCGCTTACTGATTTGTGTGGTGAAAGGTGCTTTCAACAGGATGTTAAAAAGGTGGTGTCTGCGAAATATGATTTTATTTGGAATGGCAGAAAAGAATTTTCTAATTGTTTATATTATTTGAAATATTTTGGTAAAGGCTGAGTTCCATGGAATGAATTTTATATAAAGTTAAACATTTTGTTTCATATATTGAAAAGAATGTTAAACGATGTAGAAATTTTAAAAAGAATATTTCAAATAAAAAAATAAAATATTTGAATGATTCTTGTTTTGTTTGTGAAATTCTATGAGTCATTATGAGTTTGTATTTTAAAAACAATGACATTTTTTAAAGAGAAATTTGTCCTATTGAAACTAATTAACATTATGATGTCATTGATCTTGGGGATATAGAGGAATTATGGAACATGATAATTAATCACATATTCCATATACATGACAATGATTCATAACTGAGAAAAATATTTAGAATAATGAAAGATGATTCAAACTTTTCATTGCAATATAAAATTTAAAATTATGTGTAATTTGATAGCTCCACATTTCTGACTTTAGTGTGCAGATTTTTTTTGTCATTTAGACCAATAACATTTCATATAATCATATTCACATGCTAAATAACAAAAAATTGCAAAATTGAAAGAGATTAAATTCAAAATTTTATGAAAAAAATGACCTTTAAATTAAATAGATTGATTGTGGTCCAAATATGGCAATAAAATAGTCACACTCACATACAGAAAAAAAAAAAGAATGGGCAAAATTAACTTGCATAACAATTACAGAGAATCATATTTACAAAAGTTGGTATAGAGAAAAAAACAAACCTGTCAAAAAATTAATGATCAGAAAAAAAATAAAAAACTGTCCGTCAAATTCGTATAAATTTTTATTTGAGAATATCGAAATGAAATTATTTTTACAGTCATCTTAAGAGCATTGAAGATTAATAATTTCTTAAATGTGAGAAGAAAGAACATATTAAGAAAAAAGAATTCCAAATTGAATTTATAAGGGTAAAGCAATTGTAAACACCATTTTTTAATAGCGACAGACGATTTTATTATGTTATTACTATGACTGTGATATGCTGTTTAAGGAATCGTTTGGTATCGTCTCATTCTACATGTGTTCATTTTTTATTCACCAATATAATGAGCAACACGCAGCAAGTAAATTATTAAATTTTTAAGTCATTAAATTAGTTACAATTACTAAATTTTTAAAGAATGATAATATTCGATCGATTTTAATTCAGTTCGAATGATGGTGAAGAAATGCGTAACTGTCAAAGGAAGACATTCATAAAAATAACATTGGTGTTATTTTGGTAAGAAATATTTCAGAATCGATTTTTCATAAAAATATTTTATACTCAACTTACTCTAAAAATCTTATATAAAAAATTTAAATATAATAAATATAACCATGCCCAAATAAATGTAATAATACTCAATAAATCTTTTATACTCAAACTCGATAACTGTAAAGCGTAGAGAAATTGTGAATGATATATTTCAAATTATTAAAAACATTATTAATAACAATGTCTGAGATAATATCTTTTATTTTCCTTTAAATTAATAATTTTTGAGTTAAAATTAATAACTTACAAAACTAAAAATACGATCAGGGAGTCAATTGATTTTCTTCTAAATATTTAAACACATTTTTTTTCTTTAAGTTTAGTTTAGCTTTAGATTTTTAAAGTAAATATGGTTCTTAGTTAGAACATTTAAGAGCAAAATAAAAATTTAATAAAAAGGAAAATATGTATAAAAATTAAAATAACAACAACAATGAATCACTTTCTTTAAATAAGAATATGCATTTTTAAATACATCTCAAGCCATTTCGTAAACTATGCACATACATACACATTTTTAAAAATAAATAACTTTGATGCTTACATTTTGTAAATTGTATTTAATGCTAAAAAATTATCTAACATTTTCTGTAAGAAAATAACGAAGAATTTGCAGTATATATTTCTATACATCGATAAATTTTTCAGAAGCATTCTGTTCTTAAAATAAAGATTCAACTGATACGAACTTTAGTATAATTATCCATTACTTCATTTCTTTTTTTAACAATTAATTAATTAAGGAGCATTCCAACTTTTCTTCGAGCCTAAAGGTACAAAATATAAAATAAGTTTCTTTCGAATTTTTTTTTCAAATTTCCCCCATTTCAAGCTTATAATACCGTCCCATTCGCAGATATATTTTGTGTACACCCCCTCGTCTCTGTTTACTATAACCCACGAATGAGAAAGCGAGCCAAACTTAAATTTTGATATACGCCTGATATCAAAAGTACATATTTTTCCTTCGTATATAAAATCATACGCTTATTCTCTTGGTTTAGAATAAAATATAGGTGTGGGCGTCAAAATATCATACAGACCCGCGGCGACATGCCGAGGCTTCAAAAGAACGATAAATATTTATATCCCATAAGCTCCCTTCACGAAAATAGATTCGCTCCCATTACGGCGGCTTACCTATAGTATCAATCGCCGAGGAGTCGAAATTGCAGTTTCTTAGAATAGGAGCAAAAGATTTTCGTTGATGATTTTTGCATGTGGTTATTCATTCCCTTATATTTAACTAAACGGTATTTACTATTTTTTAATTTTTCGTATATGGGATTTTGAAGAATATCCTATATCCTTTCGGACCACCCTCAGAACGAAAGGCACATTTTTGTAATTTTGTACATCTTTCTGTGAACTCAATCACTAAAAAACACTTTGAACTTAATGGTTAATATTCAAGATATGGTTTTTACACCAAATTTGTAAATTTCTATGAAATATTAATGAAATTCTATGAAAGCCAGAATGTCATCTAGTTAGATATTTTGTATATGGTTTCAACTCCAAATTTATGGATAGTAATGAAATTTTGAACGAATTTTATTTTTAGAGAAAGTCTGCTTTTCCGGCATAAAATGAAATTAAAAAAAAAAATTGAAATCTGCTATCGCAAATTTCATATTATCATGTGAAAACATTATTATTTTTAAGTCATTTTTTGTTTTGATTAATTTAAATCATTAACCAGTTAAAACTGGTTTGAAACAATCACGTGACTATCAGAATATGCATACGTTGATATTTAGAAAACGACTTTTTTTAAAAACCTTTTTAAAATCGTTTTCACGATGAGAGGTTTTTCTTTTTGCAAAAATCTGGTTTAAACTGGGTTGAAATGATCACGCGACTATTGTATTGCTCAATCATCAACTTTCAGAAAAACAATGTTTTTTTTTTTTTTTTTTTTTTCTTTTCAAAAAATTGTTTGAGCTCCAAAACTTTTTTACCAGCCAGAAAATTTGAAAAGTTAAAAAAATATATATATATATATTTTCATATAAAGTGTTTTCATGCGCGTTCATTTCCATTTTCTTCTCTGTGCTTCTTTGGACGACAACTTCTTACGACCCTTCCCTCTATTGGCCAGACAGGAGAATCAGGTAAAAGGCGGACATTTTCTCCAAGTTGTAACTTTTTGTAGGCGATCAGGCCTAAATGTAACAACTTTCTTTGTCATTTTCTAATAACCCTAAAAGCAAGAAACTGACGCCTCAAAAGCGATAAATCCCCAATTTTCTGCCAGTGCATTTTGTGACTTTTAAAACTTCAAACCAAAACAACATCACTCACATGATAATAAATTAATACGATAACTGCAAATAGAAAAAAAGCTAGATGGATACAATTTGGTTTACAAATTTGACATTTAAAGTAAAAATTATGTATCAAATTTTGAATTGAATCCGAGGAGGAGTTAACTATCTATCGATATGTATTTTCGAATGCATTTAAACGTTTAACGCAAAACGCAAAAACATGAGCGAATAAATGTAATTTCATAGTTCCAACATCCAAATTTTAGATATTTTCCAAATCTTTAGCTACATTTATCAAGAGACTGACCGTCTGTCGGTATGTACTTTCACATGCACATAAACGCGATAAATCAAAAATACAAAGACTTAGATAGGTGAAAGGTGGCATGTAAAAGTTGCATGTGGCATGTAAAGTTGAGGTTCTGCATCAAATTTTAGTTTCAATCGGTCGTGAATGAAATTTTTGTAGCGAAAAATGAAAAGGATTTGAGTTTCATGTCAAGAATAAAAAAATATTGCAAAATAGAATGCAAAAATATTTTTTAAAACTTATCTAGAAGAGATAAATTGAGCTACGGGGCTACAAAAACGATTTAATAGAAATGATAATTTCTTTTAATTCTATGGCGATGTAAAATTTATTTTTGTGTTATATATTTTTAAACATTACAATGAACAATGTCGGAATTCGCTTAATTAATGATTAGCTAAAATTCTAATTAATATTTTGTAAAAATTCTTTGTACATATTCATCTTTCCAAGTAAATCTATGCCAAATTTGTTTACTCTAGATCTACTACCTCGCATAAGAGAATACCAACGGACACACACATTCATATTTATTATTAAGAGAGATATACAGATATTTTATAAATTATGTATGCAAATAAATGCGATTTACTACTTTCTAATTAAAATTACTTTAATAAGCTTTAATAAAATCGCCAATTCTTATATTTCAAAAAATGCAAAATACTAATATCGCTTTATTACTATTTTTAATTCCTTTTTAATAATTAAGATGAAATGCGATAAAGAATATGACTGATTAAATTAAAACTTTTATCGATTCCACTTCATTATCACTGTAAAGATATAGTGTGTGACGCGGCATGTCTAATGGAGAATATCAAACTTGAAAGAAAAAACTAAAATGTGTGCTGGTTTTTTTTTATATATATAATTACTAAATAGGATATCTTCGCAATTTTTTTGTGTAATTTACCAGTTTTATTGAGATACAGAAATAATAGAGGCACTAGTAGAAGCGTTTTCATTTTTGAATCACAGCAGAAATGTTTCTCTTTTTGAAATTAATTATCATTAAAAGAATTATATAAATATATTTTTTTACATAATTATATATATCTGATGTGATTTAGAATCGAAATATAAAAGGATCAACAAAATCTTATGAGACAATTTATTAAAGAAAAAAAACGCAACAAAATTAAAGCTACAAGATACTTTAAAAAAAGAAAGAGGATTGGATTGGATTGAAAAAAAAACCTATATCAACGTGGAACTTTTATACTATTTTATTTCCGAATGCGAATTATTTGCACAAATATATGATAATCACAGTATTATAATTAAATGACTGACTCTTTTATCGGTATTAAATATTACAAGTAAATGTCATTAAATAATGAAACGGCTTGTTACTTTCTTTTATATATTTAAAGATTTCTATTTTTCCTAAGTAATAATCACGGATAATTGAAAGCATATATTACATACATTTGTCATTCATGTTAAATATTGGAAACAATAAATGGTTTTGATAATTAATTGACAAAAGGTAATAAAACTAAATTCTGAAGTCTTTTTAAGGCTGTAAACAATTATTTAATCAGTTTTCAGTTTTGCATCAAATAAGTTCACAACAAGAAAATAAATTTTTTTCAAGAGAAAATTATATTTCTTCAGACGCAGAAAACCGTCTACTTTCTTATAGCTTTAATATCAATTAGACGGAATCAGTGAAGCGGAAAAGTACGTTACAAGATTTCAATTTTTTTCGTCCTTTTTTTTTTTTTTTCAATCTCTGTCTGTTCAATCTCCATCTCTTCCACCACTTCACCACTCCTCATCATCCTGTACAATTTTTTTTTTCCATAGCTAAGCACTCAGATGAAACAAGCCAATGGAATATTAGCATTTTTTATTAATTATTCATAGAAATGTTTTCATCCAGTAACTTTTCAAATTGACACTTGAGCCTTCCGTTTCTTGGGGTTTTTACGTCAATGTTTTTTCCCTCCATTTCCTTCTAGAACAATTTTTTTTCGGTCGCTCTATGCTTTTTCCCGCGCAGCTGCAGATCAAATGGCGGGAAAGTAGAAGGGGGGGTGAATAAAAAAAACAAGGTAAAACGAGAGGAAATGAGAGTTGTGGCTTATCCATCGGTTCTTCCGCTGCGTATGAATAATTAATGCGAGTTCTATGCAAGCGTTCACATATTTTGGTTTTTAGCGACGTTTTCTTTCTTTCATTCCTTTTTTTTCCCTGTATTCTTCCAAATGTAAGTCGTTGTTGACTTAGAATGGTAAAATAGTATGGATTCAGGAAGAAGTGCATATTTTTTTTTCTGGGATTCCTTAATCTGCATAACGTGAAACAAATATAAAACTGAAATATATAAAGGGCATGTAAGCGATTGTGGCTTAGAGCGTTTCAGAGTTGAGTTGTTGTGAAACATTTTCATTTGCGTTTTAATTTAGATTTTTGTATTAAAATGTAAATTGTAATGATCATGGAAATGTGGAGTTTCTTTTTTATATTGTAGGAAGTCGTTTCAAAAAGTTTAAATTAGATATTTTTTGTGAAATTACTTTTGAATTGATAGCAGAATTTTCCTAGTATAATGTGTTAAAAGTTTCAAACGGTTTGCTTTTTGAGGTAACTAGTCAAATGATTTTATATTGAATTATTATTCGTCCAAAGAAGGAAAAAATAAGATACAAACCATTTTGGAATTAAAAGAAATGTGAGTTCTTTTAAATATTAAAAATAATAACGAAATTTTTGCTTTATGTTTTATTGCGTACAAAGTGAAAAGAAAATTTGAAACTAAATTTAAAACAACAGAAGGAAAATATGAAAATTAAACTTAGTTCAAACATTAAATATTTATCTTACGTTCGCATTATAACATATTTCATGAAACGCAGTATTTTCGCAAATCCATCTTAATATCTTTGTTCAGATTAGGCATAATAATGGTTTGCGATCAATTTATCCAAAAAGAAATTAATATATATCTTATTTTTGACAGCTTAATTTGCTGTAAATCAATTGATTCATCACAGTTTCTTTTTTTGTATTTATTATTGACTAACTATAAAATAAATGTTGGTTTATTTATAATTGCAAAACAGTTATTAATTCTTTAAACACCTTTTTAAAATTTCAGATGCAATAAGGTAATTTTTCAAAAAGGTGGAAACATTTTGCAGGTAAATTTGTTAGCTTTGAAATGAAAATAATTTTGAACGCCATGAAAATTTTTATTGAGAAAATGTAAATATAATTACATTTCTATTTAACAAAGTGTCATCATCCCGTGAAAACCGTCATTATAAAGACATTTTTAATAGAAGTTTAAAAATTAAGTAATATATAAGAGTTATAAACATCAACTGAAATTTATCACTACCATTTATTGATTATGTTATGTATCCTAAACTATAAAAAAAAGCCAACAATTCGCTTCTCGTAGATTTATTAAAATCGAAACATTTCATATATGATAAATTTTGTACTTCTATAAACTATATTAAAATAAATTATTTGTATATTGCTTTGACTGTTATCGCCTTTTTTGCATTCAGTGCTGTTAAGTATTCTTCTTGTAAATATTTTTAATAATTTCTTCATTATCATATTCATTACTCACTGTAGTGTTTTTATTGCATTTCGAAATATTTTAGAATGCGTCATATTAAGTCACTTATTCAGCTAACACAATATAATCATCAATTAGGAGCAAAATAAGATGCAATTATTTATTAAGGCAGTTTTTGGTTTTTCTTTTTTTAACATTTAACAAATAAACAGTTTCTATCAAATGTCATGCTTCTAACTTTCGCCAATTTGGACATTTTTTTTTGAATTAAAGAAATTCATGAAACATTGCCAAAAAATTGTCAGAGAAATCTTACGATACAGAAATTATCTTTTGTGTTAGTCAAGGCTCTGCAGACACTTTCTTTAATTTTTTTTTTCTGAAATGGAAGTTCGTCATATAGAAATCTTACTGCATTAAAATTTCTAAGCCCGAATATGCTTCCCATTTATAAGCTTCTTTTGAAAATTATACCATAATCTATAAATTTATATTAAATTTAATGCGGAGGATTTTTATGAATGTTTCTTAAAACATTTAAAATTGATACCAACATTTTGACACTTATAGCTTCTTTTATTCCTCTATTTCCAAAGAAGTTAAACTTTTTTCCAAATACTCCCTTGTTGTCCATTTCGAACTCAAACAGCTGCTCAAACAGACATTACATACACGAGGTATATTCTCCACGGGACATTCTTGTGTGGTCGTTTTCCTTCGTTGCCGCTGTTTACTTTAAAAAAATAAAACGATTTCAGTATTTTTTAGAGTAAACTCTTCTATCTAATGTCGCTGAAATTCTGATAGTACTGCACTAGTTTTTCATCGTAGAAAATCAGGCAAAAAGATTCAGAATATTTAGAAGGTTTTTATAATAATTCAGTTACTTTGCAAATCTTTATATGAAATCTTATATTTCATATGAAAGTTGAATTAATATTTATTGATGAACTGCTAATTAGAATCTGAAAATATCAGTACATTGCACTGCAATTGGTAATAAACGTGTACACATTTCCAAACATCAGATCATTAAGAAATGGGTTCAAAATCTATTACAAAATTTCATAATTACAAATATGTATCAATGAAATGAAATAAAAGTGTAAAAAAACAAATATTTATTTTCAAAAGTCCACCACAATAAATTCATTTTGTTTTGAGATCATTTAAAATTATTTTACTGGCTAGCATTTATGATAACTTATATTCATATAATTAAATATATTGTTAGACGTACTTGAAACTAAAGTTATTAATTCAAATTCTTCGTAGTATAATTCGAAAACGTCCCACTTTCATCTATATATAAATGCATCTAAATATTTTAACAAAAACAACACTAAAATACTCAAATATGAATTGAGTACTCTCATCTGTCTGAAAATACTGATTTTGGAAGCAACATTTCATCACTTTTAACTTAATATTATTTATTTCGATATGCATGCATCCATTACTAAATTAATGGCAATTACTGGCTTAGACATGTCACTTGTTTCGAATAAGCAGATGGAAACTCTTCATTTATTCAAAAGCAAGAGGAAACCGCTGTCTGGAAGGTAAATGTTTAATCGCCATGATTTGTCGGCTGGTAAATTAAGATTTTGGAAAATGTCAAAGCTGTAACGAGCTTGCTTCGTGGTTTATCTCGGACAGAATGAAAGCATCTTTTAGAATTTTATCAAGCTGTTTGCAAGATTTATCAGCGTGGAAAAAGGATGGAATAGATATAGCAAATTGGAACTTTGTTGATTAAGTCAATTATGTGTAACGTTTTATGTAAAGTTGTCCGTTTATTTTCAATGCTGTATGCTTTATAATAATTAAATATTTAAATCAGGGCTTGTTAGTTAAGCATAACATTTGGCTACCTTTTCAGACTTCAAATTATTTAATATTAAATAACACGTGATGTTTATATTGGATTGTTGGATCGACAAAAAATATTTTGAATAAATAATTAATGTCATGTGTAGCAAATAATTATACCTTTGATATTTTTGGTTGCATCAACTCCACGCAGCGTTTTTATTTTGCTGCTGTGTATATTTATATAAATAAATGAGATAAAAGCGAAGAAAGTTTACAAATTAAACGTCAATGTACATTTTTAGGTTAAAAAACAGATAATACATAAGATCTTACTAATTAAAAAATTGTCTTTGAAAAAAGTGCGTCTCACTTTCAATAAAAAATTTAATGGTTGAATAATTCTAATGAATCAATTGCAAAATATTTGCGAATGAATTTTTAAATGTAAACAATCGAACGAAATGCAAACCGTCAATTCAGGCTGAAATTGTGCAAAGAAACAGATTTAAAAGCTACAGGAAATACGAAAAAACATTTCACGTGATTGTTTTTTATTTAATGAATATTTGAATATTCAAAACCGATTTTTTAAATATTTGTGCATCTATTCTTTTTCTTTTTTTCTTTTTTTCTTTTTATATCAACACTGTGTTGATGAAACACATGATGCATGCTGTAGCCGATGATGCCATTGTCAAAATTATTATGAAACAATATGTTTGAAGAAACACGTCGAACATAGTATTTTGTAAATAAAAATGTAGAATAAAAGTGGAAAAAATAAACTAAGGTTTACTAATAAACTTGAATAAACTATTAAATTAGTTATCGAATGATTAATGTGAAAATAAATCCATAAATAGCTAAATAAGGAAATATAATTGCTTAAAATTTATTTATTTGTTAAACGGTCCTTTAAAATTTAATAAAGTGTTCCTTTAATTGCTTAAAATTTATTTCTTTGTTAAAATATTCTTTAAAATTTAATGAATCGTTCTTTTCATTGCTTAAAATTTATTTCTTTACTAAAATCTCTTTTAAAATTTAATAAACCGTTCCTTTAATTGCATAAAATTTATTTCTCTGTTAAATGACTCTTAAAAAAAGCGTTTCTTTAGTTGCTTAAATTTTTTTTGTTAAACAGTCCTTTTAAATTTAATAAAGTATTCTTTTAGTTCTTGAACATTTATTTCTTTGTTAAATGATCCTTTAAAATGTAATAAAGCATTCCTTTAATCACTTAAAATTTATTTCTCTATTAAACGATCCTTTAAAATTGAATAAAACATTCCTTTAGTTGCTTAAATTTTTCTTTGTTAAATGATTATTTTAAATTTTATAAAGCGTTCATTTAATAAATTTTACTGTCCAATGCCCGAAGCGCCATTTTCCTTGAATGCATATAATACTCAATATTTTCTTTATAATTGAACTTTAAATATTTATACTTCCATTATGATGATTTGGTTTCATTTTATTCATAATATCTTAGTTTATGCAGAATGTTATTTATTTTACTATATTATGCCCCAAAATGCATTGACATCTTGAGTAACTATTGCACAGACAATAAAGACACGCTTCAAAGCTTCATAATTGAGCGTAATTAATACAAATAAGGTATATTTATCAGAAGTTACATAATTCAGATTAATTGATATAATACTTCCTCATTTTCTTAGGGTGTGAATATTGTTGATTCATTATAAAGTTGGTTTCTTACTTTCTTATTCAGAAAGTAAGTCTATCTTATTTCTGCGTAATGTTTTAGCACTTCAAGTACAAATTTGTTTCATTTTAAGATTTTGACGCATCTCAACGTTTCAGACCTTCCTGCTTGAACTTTATAACTCAAAAACGCATTCAGCTAAAAGAATGACATTTGAAATATTGTCCTTACGTCATATTTGTATCTTTCTACACCATTTTGAACAAAATCCATACGGAGGAAGAATGTCTGTCAGGCTGTCAGTACAAGTGAACAAGATATCTATAAAATTCTTAGTGTTAGACAAATAAAATTATGTACACAATTTTAATACCTAAACAAATTTTGAAACGAGTTCATCAAAGGGTTGATAGTCTATTTTTGCATGCGCATAAAGTCGATAATTTAAAAGCGCAGCAATGAATGAAATTTGCTACACGATTTTACTACACTCATATCGTGTTTAGAACTTAATACATCAACGGTTTGATTGTCTGTAAGTCTGCACATTTTCATGCATACAGTCGTGGTAACTGAAAAATGCAACAACTTAGATGATTGAAATATAGAGTGTGATTTTATTATTCAAATTGTCGATCTAATTTTAATTTCAATAAATCGAAATAAACGCGTCCAACGTATAAATTCAGTTTTCTTTACTATATTACAAAGCACAAAACTCTTCTAAACGGTAATCTGAAAATAAAAATCTGAGCACTTTTGTTTATAGTCTCGCTCAAGAT
The DNA here is from genome assembly GCA_026543865.1 of Argiope aurantia. Taxonomy (NCBI): domain Eukaryota; kingdom Metazoa; phylum Arthropoda; class Arachnida; order Araneae; family Araneidae; genus Argiope; species Argiope aurantia. Next base: position 30,433 of record JAPMOR010123150.1, read on the forward strand.
TCACAGTTTTATATGGGGAGGAATAATATTCTCATTAGAAAGAAAGCAACACAGTTTCGGGAAGACCTCTCCTGCTGGTTTCTTTTTAAAAAGTAACACTTCTTTTTATAATAATGGCCAACAGACCGAATATTTGCCATTATGATTAAATTCTACATTTATATTAGTTCCTAAGCGTTGTAAAAAAAGGAAAAATACTTCCTGTGTGAAATGTTAACTGCTTCCATCTTTATGTAAATGAAACAAATTGATACGACAGATATTTTTGTAACAATGGCTTTTACAACCAGTACCTTACATAAGAATTTCATTTGCAGTTTTAAAAATTCATTATCATTAAGATTCTAAGTTTCTGTTAGGAGACTAATAATCCATTGGATTCTGGATTGTTGACTTAGGGGACTAACAATCCAAATGATCATAAATGGTCAGCAATCTGAATATTTTTCATTATTCGGGTTACTGTAGATTAATTTCTACATTTCTATGAGTCCCTAAACGTAGCGAAAAGAAAACAATACACCCTGTGTGAAATATTAACAACTTTTATCTTTATATAAACAAAAGAAATTGATTAGATATACTTTTGTAACAATGGCTGTTACAACCATTAACTTACATATGAATTTCAGTTGCATTTTATGAAATTCATTGTCATTAAGAATCTACATTTGTGTTTTTACCCTAAGTTAACGAATTAATCCAACCTTTTAATTAAATAAAACTTCCTATTTGAAGCACTTATAATTGGTCTAATATTAGTATGTACCAATTAAGTAAAGTTATGGGACGGGGGGTTTTATTACCAATACCTTACATACCATTTTAATTGAGGATTTTATAAAATCTATTGTCATTAACAATTCGGATTTTCCAGTAATCAACAAGAGTCTACGTTTTTATTATTCCCTTTGCTCAGACTTTTACTTAATCTTCTTATTAAATAAAACATTCTATATGGGACTTTTGAATTATTTTATTCTATACAAAAGCGTAAAGAACACCTGAGTTATTTAAAAATAAGTTATTGTTATTTTTAATGTCCGGTTTACACTCGGCCAGTTTAAGACGACCAGTAGGCAGCGCATGCGCATAAAGGGACTGATTTATGTTTTCCTCAGTTTCATAAGACAGATTCAAACCATGCTTGGCTATAAATTGCCGCTTTGGTGTCCCTGAATTTTTCTTTTTCACTGCGTATCGTATTAAAATGATGGATATTTATACAAATAATAAAAAATAAAGGTCAACATACCTAAAATTGAAAAAACAATAAAAGACAAAAAATAAAAAGAAAAACGGAAAATAAAATGAAAGAAAAAAACCCGCATCAGAAAGAACAAAAAGCAAAAATGCCAGAATAAATTTATGACACATGATCAATTTTTCTCGCCAGAAAAACTACCAAATTCTATAAACGCATGCGCAGTAAGAAAAAAACGCAATGCAGCGGTATGTTATTGTTCCGTCGGGACAATTACTTGCCATCGACCGAACAATATTTCTCAGCCTTTCTACGCATGCGCTGCCTACTGGCCGTCTTATAAATGGCCTGGTGTAAATTACTTTACATTTTATTAAACATTTCTTTACTAGTTTTGCCAATCTCAGATTTAAATAAATATCGGAATTTTAATAATACAATAAAGGTATTTTCACATGAAATGGTTAATTAATCTGAATTAAGAAACTTGGAAGTATGTTTTTAATTGTTTGCTCGGTAGTTTTGTTTCTATGTTTCTTTACAAGCTATATTTCAAGTCTGATTAGGAAAATTCGTTAGATCCGAGTAAATGTTGGATATCGTTAGTTTACCTAGAAACTTAATATAAACGATACGCCTGAACTATTTCCTTTTTATACTAAAACTCGATGCAGAGGAAAAAAGTTTAAGTTCTTCCAACTTTATTCAGAGAAAGCCGGTAAAATACGAGCAATTGAAACAGATATACTCTCTAGAATATCACTTTCTGCACTGTTTAACAGCGAACAAACCGTCTACCCGAACGCAGGGCAGTTCGAAATGCTTCGTTTTTCGGGGCGGGGGGCAATATTCAGGAAATGCATTTATTTTTAAGACTTCTTCAGCAGAAAGTTCTCCACTAGTACGAATATGGCCTATAGCAGTTCGAAAAAAGAGCTATAGTTCACTCAGATGGAAAAATCCCGGTACTTTTACCAACGTTTCCCCAGGTAGTTGATACAGAACGACTTGTGATATCTTTTTTTCTTCTTTTTTCCTTCGAAAATGCTATTTTGCATGAGTAACCGGAATTGCAGGGTTGGAAATGCAGTTTTGGGAGGAATTCTAAAAATTCGTGGACTAATACTTAACTTATCGGCCTGCTGCCAGATGCACTGCAAATAGACCAGTCTACCGAATGAAAATAGACCGAGCGAAAAAAAAGTGTAGACATTCAGAAGTTCAAGCGAATAAATGCAGAATTACCTGGAAATGCTACTTATTGCCTTTGGAATAATTTAAAATGTATATTTTAAACACTTTTTTACTTCCTCGTGTACGTAGAATAGAGAAACTATAGTAATCATCCAAAAAATTCGAACTCGAAATTTTCACGAATTGCCACGTTTTAGATTTCCCTGAGTTAAAAAAAAAACCTTTTTAGAAAAGGTCGTCTGTCTTTGACAAAGATAAATCAAAAACACTTTGAGCTAGATGGTTGAAATTTGGTATACTGTCTTAACACCAAATTTGAAGATTTCTTTCAAACTGAGTAAAATCTGTTCAATGGAAATCCGTCTGTCCGGCTGTTCGAATATAAGTTAGCATGATAACTACAAAACAAGGAGAGCTAGATAGATAAAGTTTATACAGATTTATCATGTATAATGTAGACACCAATCAAGTTTTGAGTCAAATCCAATTATGAGTAGACTGACTGTCGGTCTGTACTTTCACAAACATACAAAAGCGATAATTCAAAAACTTCAATGACTTAAATTTATCAAATTTCATATGAGATTTTGTGACTACAAGTTCAGTGTTGTGTCAAATTTTTATTTCAATCTAATGAGAAAAACCTGTCTAAAGTACAAATTCGATTTTTGGATATTATTAACGCATGTCAGGAATAAATCACCAAATAACTCGCCAAGGATAACACGACAAATTCAGTAAAAATTCTAGTATTTTGTAACCATTGTACACCAATGCCATGTATGGCATTATCTAGCATGAAAGGTTTATTAGAGAGTACGCGAAAAAGTTTTGGAGAGACTATTTCCTTTGATTTTTTTAACTAGTCGTGCATAACTTATCTATTAGGATAAACTAGAATGCTGATAAATGAATAGTAGTTTAATTTGCTAAATAAAATTTTGATTTTGTATCTTCACATTTTGCGTTTCCTTTCTGTTAAATTTCTACAACTAAATTCCAAAGAATTAAACTCCGATTCCAACATTTTAAAGAAAGCAACTTAAATTAAAATAATTTGGCTTAAAACTTAATATCCATTCGCCAAAGTTCATATTTTTAGGGGATCGGTATGAGCGAACTTTCGCCAAATATTGTTTTAACGATTTTTAACTACAACCTTGAAGGCGTTTCGTACCATATTTTGTAACCATCCAAGATGGCAGACTTTTTGAAAAGTTAGCAAAATTTTGTGCTTGTAATAGCGATTGACGCGAAACCTGCCACTAATCTTAAGTCTTACCAACAAAAAAAATCTTTAATTTACCATATAGCGATATATAATATTGAACTGCTGAATATATGCTAATATCTGATTGGTTGTCTGTATTGAAATCATACCAAAAGGTGGTGTATTTATGTAAATTTGCAACTGTGGCTTCTCATATTTATAGAAACCCACATTTATGAACAATTCTCTACTATAAAATGAGTATGGATTTGATTGATAAACTTTTATATTTTTTTAAACAACTCAAATTGTATCAGCTTAAATTTAAATCATTTGTAAACATTTACATTGTTTAAAATCTTTTGACCTCTCATACCTTATTTCCATAATTATGGCATTCTGCTGCATAATACGCTTAGTAAGTGAAAAATGTAATGAAAATTTGATTTGGAATTCAACAACAATAAAAGTTGCTGAAAATATTTATTCTCATTTGTTGAGATGCAGGCTACAATGCTATTCCCAATAATTATGTTTGTTATTTTGCTGTAATTTTCTTGCATTTTGTTGATTTTCTTAGTTTGTGATCTTCTTTTCTCTTCGTTTTGAGGATGTAATTTTTTATCTCTTTTATCCCATCGGGTAATATTTATGAGGACAAACTACCTAGTTGGTTTTCTTTTCCCTTATGGGTATAATAATATTGTTGAGTCTAATTACTCCAGTCTAATGAGGAAACGTATCTCCTGCGTGAGAGGTTGTTGATGGCTTTTATTCTTGATTCCAAACTGTCATGATGATGGCCATTCATTTACCCGATAAGCTTAGATAAGACATGACATACATGAACGATTATCAAAAAATCAAATTTTTTATACCTTAACAAAATAATGCAACTAATTTAAATTAGCCTTAATTATGATGCAGAGATACGAGAATAAAGGAATGAATCAGAACACAACTGATATTCGATAAGAATTTATTTCTTGTCAGATATTGTTATGAAAGATTCGTGTCTAAATTTTTTGAAATTTCAAATAAACAAATAAAAACATGGTGTTGTTATTATTCGATTATAAAGCACACATAACCATAAAAGTGTTATAATTTTAATTAGTTAAAAGGACAAAATATTTCCAAAAGAAAATATGCCATTCATTATGGTATTAGAGGAAATTAAACTGTCAAAGGATGAACAATTTTGAATAAGCTAGGTTAATAAGATATGTCATCAAAATTATTTAAATGCAACCAAACAATATTTTTACAATGCAATCGAATTGATGACAGATAAGATTTACAAAAGTTGTATTAAAATAAAAAACGGAAGTAAACTTCACTTTCAGTAAGGAAAATAAAAACGCAGAGAAAGAAATATTGATGTTTAAATATTTCATTCGAACGTAACATTTACTTTGAAAATAATGTCCAAAGAAGTCGCTTTACCAAAAACAGCAATGTGAAATGACAATCTTAAGACCCTCCCACCGACTTTTTATACAGTTTAATGCAGTGCTTTAATGGGTCACATAATACAACACTAAACCCTCTATTCCCAAGATCCTTCATATACTCCCCTTGTCTCATTCATACAGCCATTGAGAGGAATTAACATTAAAGCCGAAGAGATAAAATAGTGGCTTTTTCCAGGCGGACAAAATATCGCTCACAGTGTAAAACGTGCTTTTACAACTTTTTATACAAGGGGACCGCCATTTTTACAGCACCTCGTAAATTCGAAGAATAACGGCTTGATGAAGCAGGTGGTAGTGGTGGAGGGAAGAGGATTTTTCTAGTCTGCGAAGTTTAAAAAGGTTGAACTTATGGCTTTCATTATCTTTTGGTGAGACACAGTACTTGAAGATAGAATCTGTGGATTGCGTTCTGATGTTTTTATATGCCAGTTACTTTAGTGAAGAATTCAGGATTTTTGTTTCGTAATAAATTATTTTAAGTGTTATAATGTTTTCTCCGAACTTCTCCTTTTTTAAAAAAAAAAAAAAATTGGGGGCTTTTTAATGGAAGAATTTAAAAGGGCAAATAAGGAACGAGAAAAATTCCTGCTTGTAAACATGGGGTCTTGAAAGACAGGGTATTAATTTTGTACGTTTTGAAGCAATCAATTAATTTTTTTTTCACTCTCTTTTAAAGTTTGGAATGCATTTTCACTTAGCGCGGGAAAAGCATTCGCGAGGTCCGAAGAAACAGGTAATTACTTTTAATTTACAAATTAAAGTGCAGTAAAGCGAGTTTTGAATGGTGAAGATTGTAAAAGATGAAATGAAGTTAAAAAAATTAAATTTAATTTTGTTATTTTTAGTATTTAGGTCGAAAGTGGAAGGATGTTGGCAGCGGCATTTCTCTTTGTGTAAAATGAATGGTGAAGGCAGATGGTAAAGATGAAGGCAACCAAGAATCATCAATATATTTTTTTGTTTTTTAAAAGATATTTGAGGGAAAACAATTATGTATTTTAATAAAAGCTTTTTCACTCGCAAATAAACAAAAATAACGAAAAACATAAATTAAATTTATTAATATTTTTAAATATCTTAATTTATTCAACTGAGAAGTAATTTAAAGAGCAAATAAAATCAAAACAATTTTCTCAATAATTAGTTCTATTTTATTTTAATCTCACAAATACAAACACGATAAATTTTATCTTTAGCTGAAATGAAAATATAATATTTCATTATCATAAGAAAAATAGTAGCAGTAATATAAGAAATATGCTAAGAATTTTATTTTGTATAATCAATAGGCAAAAAATTTCATGATTTAATGAAAAATATTGAAAAAATTATCCTGTCAAAGAAAAAGCATCATCAAAATATTCCCGAATAGGATTAAATTAAAGTATATATAAAATTAATTTTATCTATGAAATCCTGTCTAAAATTTGAAATTAAATTATATTTATTCAAGTAAGGGACACTAATTAAGTTGAAATTTATCTTAAATTATTTTCAGAAATTTTATTTTACATTTATACTTGCAGAAATAAATCATATAATAAAGAATATTAACTTATAACGCTCACTTTCTTCCCCAGTTACACGACACAAAATAAAATAAAATTTAAATCCCTTTCAGACTTTCTTTTTATTGAACTGCAACTCTACTATCACTTAAGATTAGCATTCACAACTTGTTTTGTCTCAGGGCAAATCAAATACAAACGATATATTTTGAATTGCGGCAGATGATTTTTATAAGCGCTGATACTGTGAAAATCGTTTGTTGTTTAAAGTTTGAAAGATCATTTGGCGCATATTTATTTTTTTCATTTGCCCATTTCTGCATTCGCTAGCATGATGAGTGAATACAAAAGACATAGCACAGTGAATATTTATTCAATTTTTGGTGACTAAAAATGGCAAATCTATTAAAATTTCGACAGCAATATAAAGTTCAGTTCATAACAACATCCTTTTAAGACGTCGTGAAAGTAAATGGCATAAAAGTGAAACATTAAAAAAAAGAAAAACTTCGGTTATTGGCAGAAAAGTTTATGCTCCTGTTTTTCCGGCATTCAAATAATATTATATTCTTTGATTTTTCTTTAAGAACGATCAGCCGTTAATGTGAATTATTGCAAAAGGTAAAATCAGCATATTGGTCCAAATGATGTTACATTCCGATCAACAATGTTCTGGTCTTCCAGGACAATGCAATTCAGTATTTAATTGATGTTTTGAAGGAACTTGACTGGAAGTATTTCAACATCGTCAGTAAGTTCCAGACTTGACGCCTTCGGAATATCATTTGATTGGATGTTTCACATCAAAGAAGGAGATAAGTGTTTTTCTTCCTAAGAACAAAAACTTACAGATTACAGGAATAAAAGAAACTCCTACTGTGTTGGTAAAATATACAGAAGTAAAAGGGTATAAAGGAAAATAACATTGGTGTCATTTTGGTAAGTAATATTTAAAAAATAATTTTTTTAGATAAAGTGCCACTTATATTTGATCCATCCTCTTATAAAAAGTTGTCAATTTGATATAATAATTTAATAGGTAATTTTTTTATATCATTCTTCAACAAATACTACTATACGCCATATTCCAGAAATGAGCAAAAATATTTTTACTCAGTATATTTTCTATGTTATTTTATATTCTGAAGGCATAAATTTAATAATTATTTGAATTTTGAAAATTAGACAATACTGAGCTTAATAGCTTTAACATAGAACAATAAAACATATGTAGATTTAAATGGGTAAATGAACTTGAAAATAGTAATGGAGGATTTGCAACTATGCTATCTAGGAAGTTGCCTAGGATCGCGTCCCTGAAAAGAAGCAGCAAACATACCGATTAAAAAAATGATTTTCCTTGCTGCCAAATAAATAAATTTATAAAAATATAAATTCCATGTATATAAAATAATAGGATAATATTAACATTTTATCAAATATAATTGGCAAGGTTCCTAAATGTTTCATTACATTAATTATTATAATATTTATTATGCCGAACATCAGCTTCAATAGCATTGTACACAAATGTGAATGCTAAACAGTCATAATAGATAAATAAAAGCAAATACATGCAAAATATTAATTAAATTAAACTTATAATAAACTTAGATTATTGGCACATTGATAATGTGCTGAAATGTGGAAATGTTTTTAAAAAAATGGATCTCATAATGAGTAATAGGGTCGTAAAATATCTATAAGAGAAGGCGGAATATGGAGAGATGTAACATAAAAATAAATTTTAATACACGCAAGTAAATGTTATTAACTTTTTTTGGTCAGAAAACATGTTTGTTTTATGAAACGATCAAAACAAGGGAATTTTTACATCAACCTTCAATGAACCCTTTATAAATTGTATGAAGACTTTCTTCCAAAATATTTTAAATAAGTCTGAGATAAAGACAATAATTATTCGAAATTCGAAAATTAGACAACATTAAAGAATATAGAAAATTAAGTAATGTATTATCTATTTGTATGAGAGGTACGCTTATTGTCATAAAACATTGCCATTTCATTGATCACTTAAATTATGCATTATCATTCAAAATTACACCTATACTATCACGAATAGATGATGCAGCCTTTTTACTCAGCCCGTTACTAATGATAAATTGCTGAATAAATATTACAATATTAATCATCAACAAAAAAAATATTTTAGACAATCAGCGAGGAATTTACAAAAAGAGATAAAGCCCCATCTATCTTAAATCGAAATTCAGTTACAAGCATTCTCATTTCGCTGGTCTCTATTTAGAAGATGGAAAAGAAAGACGAATTTTTTTTCCGTCCACCCCCAAATTCTTCCGTGTCGATGACTGGCACGATTTTCACACTCAGCAACTGCATTCCGTTACAGCAGCATTAACTAGAAGCCTTCCTTTTTGTACCTGTCACAAGTAATTTGTAATGCAAACAATTTCCGACTCGAATGCCTCGCGACGGCTGAAAAGTTGGGAAGAGAAATGCTCTGCCGACAAGACCGGCAACGGAGAGCGTGGAACGCATTAAATTGGAGGTCCGCTTCATTCTTAAAGTGAGAACTCTAAGCTGAATTGTAAAGTGTTTTTGATAAAAGGAATTTTATTTAGGATTCGCTTTTCCTATGATATGATATCGAGATAAGTTAAAAATTTAAGATAGTTTATTCGAAACTTCAGCCTTTAAAGAGCCTTATTTTTTCAGTGATTAAATTGTTAATAGTGATGATATTTTGATGGAAGAAAGAGACCCATTGAAGCTTTGTTTTTCTTTTAAAGGGAGATTATAAGGCAAAATTGTAGAGTGTTTATAACAAAGGGACAGCAACTCTCACAACCACTTTTCTAATATTATAA
>JAPMOR010123150.1:39882-60008 GCA_026543865.1 Argiope aurantia
ATAACAAAGGGACAGCAACTCTCACAACCACTTTTCTAATATTATAAAATTAGATTAGATAAATCAAAAATTATGAGAGTTGCTTAGAACTTCAATTTTTTTAAACCGCATTTTTTATTTTACGTGAAGATGCATCGATGAATTTTTAATAATTTCACTTCTAGATATTTTTATCTTTTACCTAAAGTTTGAAAATTCTTTGAACTTTTGTTGGCCGTTGTTTTTATGCAAAAATTTGGATAGTTAACGAGCATAACAGTCAGTCACAGGCCGGTTTATACCGCTTAATTCTGTGGTAATAGGACTGTAATTAAAAAAAGATATTTTTATTGTCATCAGTAAATTCATGAAAGAGTGGAATATATCTTTCTTCATTTTAGAGGAATGACAAAATCTTATAAAAAGAATTATTGCGAATTCGCTTGCCAGGGTAGTGATATAGCGACGATATAATTCAGGAATTTTAGAAAATTCATTTGGAACATTAGCTTTTAAAGCAGCTTCTTTTTACTGGTGATGATACATTGATGACTTTCATTAGTGGTGATATATTAGATGATTGCATGTATTTTAATCAGCGACATCTATTGTAAACATACGAAGTATCTGTATAAACGACGATGGTTTTGGGTTTTACCAATTTGCTTTACTTTATTGTTATCATTTTGAAAGTTTTCCATTTAGTATTATTGAATTATTCAGTGTATAATAACCCTTATCATTAAACGCTCCAAACTGCATTATCGACATTCATTATTTTTTTTATTGATTTGAAGAAATCTGTTGCCGAAGCCCATCAGACATTTTTAGAAACTTATGTTGACGCTGCTCAGTCATATCCCAATTGTCGGTTTTGGTTTCAAAGATGTAAAAGTGGTGATTTAGATGTCAGTGACAAAAAACAGCCCGAAGGAAGAAAAAAAGAAGAATCGAAGACAATCAACTGCAAGACTTATTAGACAAAAATAGGAAAAAGTTGTAGAAAATTTTGGAAAATATTTTGATTGATATATATTATACCAATTTTTCTCGATAATTGCTTTTTTAAAGTTAAAAAGTGATCAAAATACATGCAAGCACCTAATAATGAATTTTATCTAGTAATGATACTGGTGAATTTTACTAGTAAAGATACTTTGACAAAAGAATGGGTGATATTAAACACGAGCTGCAATTTTTAAAGCAAATATTTTTAACGCAATTGTGAAGCACTTTTTTTTAAAAGTCATTTGTTTTAAAATTCGTTTTGCTTTGAAATGATGCTAAGATTTAATAATTCAGATTTTTGAGATTATTTATTTGGTATTTAAACAATTAAAGAAATATCCTTCATTTTTGAGATAATAGGTTTAGGAATATTCTTTTTATTGAGGATAAATTTCTTCAAGAGAACGTTGAATGCACTAAAGTGTATATCTTTTTCTTTTCAAATGAATATTCTTAGGGTAATTATTAATGAATTTTAATAAAAAAGATTTTTTTTTTTTTTTTTTTTTACGAAATTCCTTTTTAGCAATTTGGTATCAAGATGAAATAAATTAGAAATTTCATTTTTTTACATCAAGTATTTAAGAACCTGCTTTATTTTTTTAGTAATGAATTTAATATTTAGAATTCATTTTATAAATGCTATTTTTAAATCGCTAGATAATGTTAAATTAATTTGATAATTTTTATAGAGGAAATGTGTACTTCTATCTCGTACATATATTTTTTAAGCAAGAAAGACATTTTATACCATCTTCAATGGGAAATTCTGTTGTTCAGGGTCATAGTTATATGTCAATAATAATACAGAAATTATAAAGATTTAAATAGCTTTTTACAGTTAGTTAAAGCATGACTAATTAGGCAGAAAGTAAATTTTTTTTTAATTATAAGCAGGGTTAAATTGTAAAAATCAAACTAGGTCTGACTTAATACATTTCCCATTTTTATAATACTTATTGTATTATATTGGACAAATTTAGGAGAAAAAAAAGATAAACTTTAAAATGATTTACAAGTTTTTTTATTGTTACATTTTAATATTTATCACTTCATTTATTTTAACAAAAAAAGTTTCTGCAATTTTAACGCTTCGAGTAAGCAATTAATTGGATTATAAGGATTTCAGGTTAAAAAAATTAATCTTTGAAGCGAATGGATCAAATATTTTAGTATTTTATCATATTGAAATCATAGCAATACGTTACCTATGGTTGTTTAAGAAAATGGATATATAAATACTAATTATCTGCTTTTAAACTGAGAATGAAAAACGGAAAACACCAAATTTTATCTTTGCGAAGCAAGCTGTTTTATTGAAGACATGATAATAAATGTTTCTAAATCTCATTACAAATTATTACACACATATAGTTAACAGTCAGTCGAATATATATTTTTTGCTGCATTATCAAATTTTTAAATGCATTTTGATTCAAGTATTTTTCTAATATATTATTAATTTATCAGATTCATATGATTAAGTGCAAAGTTAAAAAATATTGCATAAATAATAATATTTTATATAATACAAATAAAATCTGTTAATATATATGAATGTTTCGTCTATGCTTTGTTTAACTTAAATAATCAATGAATCAATAGAATAGAAATCAGTAGAGGCGTAGACTAATCATGGCACACTTTATGTGGGAATTTCGATATAATAAAACGAATTTGTGGTGGAATGAAGATCATTATGATCCGTGCAGTGGAAGCAACAGAATGTATGTTTTCAGGAACATTTCTTTAATGATCACATTTCACACAAAACAAACACGACACATGACATTCACGCGTGCATCCCTCTCATAGAACGGCATCGCTTCTCGTTATAATTTACAATAGCAATGCACTATGTGATACGTATACATAATCAGGCATCACCATCTATTATCCAAAAGAGAAGATCGAGTAACGCAACTGCTACAAGTTTAAATTAATCAATATATCAATTCTCAAGGAAAATAACAAAGACAAAGTAGTTAAAAATAAAAATTTATTTTAAATTTTCTTACTAAACACATTTATTTTTTATAATTAGAATCTTTAAAATGATTTCAGAAGTTATTTGGTCATTTTCATTATTTACGAGGTATGCTAAATTTGATTATCTGTGAAAAAAAAGTACTTGATTAAAACAAATTATCAAACTTTAAGAACAAGACAATCTTTAATGGAATTTCATTTTATTTCCTTTGACAATTCTGGAAATACATTTCACATAAAATCCAATTTGTTGTTCGGAATTTCATATCTACTTGGTATGAGCAGGTGGTTTGTAAAAATCAATGAATAAAACTCTTTCTAAATTATATTATTGGTTTCACATGTTCACACCTGCGTTTCTGATTAGTCATCCCTGCCCTCGCGACACTTTGAAATGATATTAGCTCGGAAGAAAAATGGAAATAGTATAAATCGTTTTCTTTTTTATGCTTTGGCGAAATTTCGGAATGCATGAAGAAAGAATAAACTTCTTTTTGTGTACAGCCGATCACTGGGATTTTGAATAATTTCGTTTTAAAATCAATACTCGAAATTAAAGCGCTAATTAAATAAAAGAAATATATTTACTTTGTATTAATATTGTTTACCTAGAATAGGATAAAATAAATGGTTTCTCTCTCTTTTGGTAAATATCGCAATTGCGTAATAAATGTTATTGACAAATATTTATACTTACTGTTACTTTTCATTTCTATGGGTTTCGTATATTATGTTCTGCATTATATGAAAAATACAATGTTGAGAATTAATTATATAATTAAAAATAATATAACAAAAATATAGAACAGCAATGGAGCAGGACAATGTTTGTGGTAGATATGTCATCTCACTAGCAGTGATACAAATATTGAGTTTAGGCATTTTGCTGCCCTAGGCAGTAAACATTAAGAGGCTCCTTTTTTAATGATTGACTTAGTTTCTTGTTACAATTCTTTTAAACTTAATTAACATATTATCGATTTATTCTAATTAATTTTTTCTATTCTAGTAATTTCGTGAAAATATGCTTTTATTAATTTATTTTAAAATTCATTAAAAACAATTGTAAATAAAAAAATTTGAAAAATGAACTAGAATTATAAATTAATGATTTCCTTTCTATCAAATATAAGCATTTAATTAATAAGAAAAGTTATAAACAAATAATAATTTACAAAAATACAATATTAATTTTATTTAAAAGTGTTTATGTGAAAAATAAAAAGTGAAAAATAATATGAACAATTAATGGATAATTAATATTATACTATACTTTTAAAAATAGTTATTTATACATTGATTTATTTAAATTTAATTAATTCAATATAAACACATGTCTTTGTCTTAAAATTTTATTACATAAAATTTGTACTTTTTACAAATTTGTGTAAGAGTCAAAACAATTTTAAAATCAATCTACGCCTTCTTGGTAGATGTCTATCTAGTAGGAAATCTATTACTTGATTCAAATATAAAAAAATATTGAAAAGTATTAGTTTTTTTTAAAATATCGCATATAGTTAAAATTATATTAATTTCAATAATTAACCAAAACCTCTAAAATATATAAACATATTACTTCATGTCAAAAACTGCAAAGATAATATTTAAAAATGAAATTTTACATAAATACTAAAAAATTTGGAATGATAATAATAAATAATTATATTTTGACATACAATTTGTAATGAATAATTCAATTAATTAATTATTAATTTATTCATTATACAATTGTTGATAAATAATTATTTGTGAGAACATTTGAAGGCAGTCGGAAGGGTGGGTGAGTTTATAAATCATAATTATTTAAAGAAATTAGACAACCCATAGTCAGTATGTAGTTAAATTTAAAGCGAAAAAAAGAAGGAAAACTTAAACACACTTCCATGCTATAATATAAGTGATATAAAGAAATCTAGAAATCCATTTATTTGTTAAGAAATTTTGTGCACTTAAAATCTTACAATACGAAAAGTAAAAATAACTGACCAAAATTTATGAAAAGAATTACACCTCTGAACAAATGTTTATAATTAATTATATTTTATTAAGTTCATCAACCTAATGATAAACAATTATGCTAGAATGAGGAAGACTATTTTTCCAGATACAAGAATAACTGCAGGTACAATGCAATTTCTCTTAAAGTATGCTGCTAAAATTGGTAAATTTAATATTATTGATGCTAAAAATGTATGAGTTTTATCATCTTACGCTGCATTAAATCTGTGTAAATGGAAGATATACAAGTGGATGCATTTTAAATATATATAATATGTGATAATAAAGTATAAATTTTTTTATTCACCATGATTCTAATGGTAAGATAGGACAGAATCATAAATCATAATACAGAATTCTGAATCATAATACAGAATACATACTACAAAACATTTTTTTGCCTTAAGCTCTGCAAGAATTTAAAATTAAAAGAAAATAATTTCCTCATCCGATTCTAATATTGCAAGCGAGTAATGAATATCTTAATTAGCTTCGTGAGACTAACATATGAATTTGATACTCAATCAGGATTATGCAATTCTTAAAAATGTGATGCGAGCTCGTGATAAGAATTCTTTCTAATTTTTCAGTTTTTATAGTTTCTACTATTTGAAAATAACATCATAACCATTCATAATTAAGGTAGTTTACACTCATCCAGTTATAAGATTCCAGTAAATCACGCATGCGCAGAAGATTGCGCATGCGCTGAAAGAGCGGACAATAGTATGTTCTTATCTCGACGTACAAGTTTGTATAGTTTCTGAGCATATGTGGTCTCACTGGATGTATTATAGTAAGCCTAGTAAACCCACCTTTAGAAATCATATTTTACACGAACTGAATTTAATGAAAGTATTATGCACGCGCAGAATTTATGTAAATTTTTCTTTCCTAATAAAGTCTTTATCATTGGCTTAAAATGATGGTGTATGAACTCAAAATGATGAATGATATCTAAAACAAGTTGAAATCAATAAACTGATATTCTGTAATTCAACTTAGTATTATCAAAGTTAATTTTTTTTTCCAAATTAAGCATTTCTTTGTTATTGAACGAACGAATGCTTTGAAATATTGTGACAGAGTAACACCAAACACTTTTATTTATTCCGAAAAAAGCATCTAATCTGTTAAAAGATTATTGTTACGAAAGAATCCAAAATATCATACATAATTCCAATATAATAATTAAAAGAGAAAGCGTTTTAATCAAGAAAAGAATTACAATACCAATTCTTATATATCAGATAATTTGAAGGAAATTGACATAGGAGCTTATGCCTTTCCTCCCTTAGAAAATGTTTCACATCTATCCCATCACCCCTAATAGTCCTGGCACTCTTTTTCACGCCGTATGTTTAATAAACAATGAAGTCTAAATGTCTTCGATCCATCTAGATCAATTCTAATCTCTCAGCTGTCAGAGGCGAGTTGTTTCACTAGGACTGTCTATAGAGTTTTTATGGATGACGGAGTTGACTTGTTTTGTGGCTGCTCACTTATTTATGTATTATTTCCCTCCCCTTTGGACCGAATGTTGAATTTTTGGATATAATAATGTCCCATTGTTTCTTTTTTTCCTCATCTCATTCCTTCGGGTGGTTGAAAATATCATTTATCTTTGCCGATTTTGTCTTGTCAGTGTGGCCTGTTTCCTTGGAGATGTATGATACACTAGATTTCTTTACAGATCCTATGAAAGACATAGAAATATTTTTGTGCTGGAATGTATTTAGTGTTTTTTTCCTTTTACTATTATGGATTTTACTGTGAGAATCAAAAGTGAACGTTTTCATTCAGTTTAATATTATTCGGGATCTTTATCTGAGACATAGTTACTATAAATAATATTTTGTAGTTTCAGCTGGGGTCTGTCATTTAGCAGTTATAATGAATAGCTTCTTTAGAAATTGGGAGTGAGGGGATTGCTACATTTGGTGTGGTATAAAGTGAATGTCTTCCGGTGAAATTTTATTTTTCTTATATGATTAATTCCTGATTATCAATACAATTTAATATAATGAACATTATTTATTTATATCTCAAAATAGATATACACAGAAATATTTAATGTTGAATTTGCATTCTTTACATGTCTTACAACAAATATTGTGTCTTCTTTTCTTACTGACATGATTTAATAATTATTTCTATAGTGAAACGAAGTATAATCAGAATTATTTATGTTAAATTTTAAAGAAATGAATTCGAAGAATAACTTCCGAAGAATTTTTCTTTGTGTGTGAATATACTTTTTTGTCCTTTGTTTGCTACAAACTATTTCTTACTTACATTTAATCAATACAGCAGTGAAGCAAAACATGAATGTAATCTTACCTGTAAAAGAAGAAAGATATTTTAATTCAAGCTATTTTTAAAAGAAATACATTATACTATTCTCTAAAATTTCTTTAATTAAAAAAGCAATAATAATACTAATAATAATTACTTAAAATATCAAATAACGTGATATACCGTTTAATAACATTTTTTTACCTTATAGAAATAACGATCCTTATACACTTTTGTCAGTTTTGATATATTGCAAAGCGTTACTTCAAAATATTGAATATAGTAAATGAAAGAATAGTTAATGCCCTCATATTAGAACTTAAGTTACACCCACTTTTTGAGGTAACCTATTGATAATCTAAGTGACCGCCATTGTGACAACATAAATGGAAACTGAGAGTGAAGACTAAACGGCCATGACTGAAACTCGAGTTGTATTAAACGGCCGTGCTCTAACCCTTCCCATATAAGGTAAGATACATCATCAGAGTGCAGGCGATTCTCCCAACATCATTCTCTACCACGGAAACAAATACCTGTTTATATAAAAAAAACTACCTTTGTCTTTCTTCTTAGAATAATCAGATAATAATGAGAAGCAACAATAATCTAAATGGAAAGATATTTTATTGCTCATCTGACTAGTGAAGAAAAAATAACCTGAGTTTAATAAATATTTCCATAACCCTTTACAATGATACAAATAAACTAAATTAGTTTTTACACCTAAACAACAAAATGTGCACCGATAATTTTTCTATCATGGTCTAAATAAAAAATAATGCACGCTTTGAAACAAAATAACAATATAACCTCAAAAGAAGAAACACACAATTGTCATGAATCATCAAAAGAATACATCCCAGCAGTTGTTACGTCCATTAAAAAATACATTTATAGAAACATCAGCAGAAAGTCAGTCAGTCAGACACAGGCATTCTATGAATCCGAAACCGATAATTTCCGCTTCAGACAGCAAAAAACACGATATAGTTATATCAGCTTACAAAAATGTGTTTGTACAAATTTTAGAACAAAACTACAGAAACGCTACAAAAATGCGAAGCTTCACGGAGGCAAGATGGAAACGTGAGTTATTGGAAAACCAACGAGACATTGCTGATAAATCAACTTGGAATCCCTTTTGGAATGATGCCAAATGCTGTAGTTACCGTTTGTTCTCAATAGGTATGCTGGCTTTACCAAACAGAAAATTTATTTGATGAAGGTACTAGTGGAGGAACGTACCACTATATGCAAGGCATGAATGATTTTCTTGCCGTCTAGGGACTAAGAAATTGAAACAATAACGCTTTTCCTATTTCGAATGAAAGATTCAAAACTTTATGGTTGGCTGAAGAAACTGAGTTTTTGTGGTGGTTCTCATTGCATTTCTCTTAACTTGCATTTTATTTTTTTTCATTATCATTTTGTTTTCTTGATCTGCATTATAAAATAATTTGTTTTTAGTACCGCTTGCTGTGAGGTTGATATCTTTTATTCTTAGCATAATAGTTACAATATTCAAATTTTCGTCACTGATGCTACTAAATTTAAGCCATTTTAAATTATGGAATCTATTCTATTTGATATAATACAAAGTATTTTCTGTATAGGGTATGCATTTATGTTATTAAAAACGTATTGAATATTTCATGATGATGGTTTCTTTTATTGTTTTGTTTTCTTGATCTGCATTATAAAATAATTTGTTTTTAGTACTACTTGCTATACGTTTGATATCTTTTATTGTAATCGTAATAATTATTGTATTCAATTTTTCGTCACTGATGCCATTAAATTTAATTTTTTTAAAACTATGGATTCTTTTTATTCTGTTTGAAAGAATATAAATCTTTTTTTTTTCTGTCTAGGGTACTTATTTTATTGAAAAACTATTGGATATTTTATAATGATGACATTTTTTATTATTTTGTTTTTTTTATCAACATTTTAAAATGATTTGTTTTTAATACTACTTACTGGGCGGTTGATATGTTTTTATTGTTAAAGTAATATTTATCATTTTCAGATTTTCGTCATTGTTGCCACTAAATTTAAACTTTTTAAAATATTATGGAATCTTTCAATTCTGTTTGCATAATATAAAGCTGTTTTTTTTTTTATTTAAGGTACATATTTCAGTTTTGAAAAACTATTCGATATTTTATGATGACGGTTTTTTTTATAAATTTTTTTCCTTGATCTGCATTATAAAATAATTTGTTTTTCGTATTACTTGCTATGTGGTTGATATCTTTTATTGTTACAGTAATAGTTATTGTGTTAAAATTTTTGTCACACGATCGCTTTACACGACAAAATTATTTCAGCATTGTTTTTCAGTAAAATAATTTTATTTCAGAAACTTCTTTGGCTGATCCCTTACACATCCCTATTCAAATAGCGAATGAATAAAACTCCACAAAGAAATGAGCTAAATTATAAAGCTGACAATTACACACAAATGTGATTATAAATAATTTAATTTCTTTGCTATTTTTGAGTTTCAATTAAGCGTAATTGAATTCCATTATATTAAGCTCCAAATCATCCTAGATAAATATAGATTGATATGAAATTTGATGTAAAATGAATATTTTATTCATCATTTCCAGTATTTCTGGAGTACTGGCCCTGGTGTCATAAAACACAATAATTTTCACTTTTACATCAAATATACAATTTTAAATGTGGTGATTAATCCATTATTAAACAGGGGAATGGACAAATTTAATAGAGCAGACGTCAAATCCATAAAATATTACAGGATGAATAACTGTCATTATTAGTAGCTTAACAGTATTTGACTGGGGAACCATGAAGAGAAAGAACTCTGAAATTGATTTAATTGATGAATCAACATCCTCACTTAAAGTTGATATTGAAGACATTGGTTAGCCATTATACAGGGTGATGCAAAACTTATCTTTCAAATTTCGTCGGGAGCTAGGGAATATGTCAGGAAACCGATTTCATATAGGAAATTGTCTGTAAGCATCATCTGCATGGACAAAATGGACAAGCGATGTGAACACAAGGAAACATCACAGTTAAGTGGTGACGAATGTGACTTTTATTCCAACAAGGTAATATAGAAGGTGCTCAAAATTTCAACTATTTACACGAACACAGCGCCGTTGCATTGACCGCCGAACATTTTCAAAAGACGCCTGGCATATCACGGACAATGCAATTATTCGTGCAATGAGGTCCATTTCACTGTCAACGGGGTCTTATACACTTGATCTTTCATCTCCCCCCCCCCCCACACACAGAAAGAAATCCATGGCCGATTAGGTGATTTGGGTGTCCAAGCGATCGGTCTGTCTCTGCCGATCAAGAAGCTCTATATGTTTTTTCAAGTAATCAGCGCAACAATTGTCCTATGGGTTGGAGCCCTGTCATGTTGATACCACATAGCTTGGCGGATATGTTAAGGAACAGCGCCCAGAAAAGTTGTAACATTGTCTCTAGAAAGATTACGCATTTCCTGCCGGCAATCGAGGTGGTAGCAAATAAGGTCTCAACAATGATTCCAGTCCACACATTCACAGCAAAACGATGTTGCATAGCATGACTTCTCGTACCAAACTCGACTTACAGCAAAAGTGGTTGAGCGAGCTGTTACACTGGTTGGGCGCATATAGAGCCTTTTACATATGCATGCGTATATTTACGGGCATATTTTCCTATGTGAAATCGATTTCCTGACTATTACCTATCTTCCCACGAAATTTGAATGATACGTTTTGAATCACCCTGTATGTTATAAGCTGCTTGTTCGCGGGAAACAGCAGATACTGCCACGAATAAAAATATTTAGAAATATTGACAAGTTGATATAATCCATAAAAAATACTCTTAAAAGAATTGTTGCTTAAATAATTAATTAAAATTATCTAGAAAACCTTCCTTTTCACTTTGAAAAGAAAGAATCTAGAACAATAGGAACTCATTTAGAGAAGCAATTTACGGGAACAAGAGGGACCGTGAAATTTAATAGGGAAACATTCTCCTCTAATTGCTACAACTGCAAGTCGTTTCAAAAGCAAAACATTCTTCAATTAAATATCCGAATAATTTAAAATTGCTCGACGTGTCATCCGGATCAATACTTTTAACAGCCGACAACAAGAACTAAAAGGACCGTATTCTGCATGCTCCGATCACCCACATTAGCAAGCGATAATTAAATCATGTCGCATTGTTAATTACTCTTAAAACATAAATTTCAGTCGGTGCAAAAATGTTCCAGATTCGAAAAATTTGTTCTGTTTCTTTACAGAAACACAGCTAATTGAGATATTAAGTTCGTTAATTATTTTCAGTAACATTGGGAGTCGGATTCCATTTCCGATCGCTTATGTGGAATGATGTTCGTTAATAATTTTTATTTCATGTCAGCTGGAAAAGAAGTCGACAGTCAAAGCCACAATGAATCAAGTCCTTATAATATTTAAGTGTAGTTTGAATGTTTTAAAAAAATTTAGCTATACAGACAAAAAAAAATCATGTGAAACTGTTAAGTTTTTTTATTAAAGTGCATTATGATAGAAATTAAGGAAAAAAATTGATTTATTTTTATTTTTTAAAATGCTTGATAAAATATAAATAATAGAAATCAAGGGGAAAATTGTTTTTTTTTTAAATATTTTAAATGCTCCGTAAATATAAACAATAATCGTCTGCGTTTCAATTATCATTATTTTATATTCTCAGCAAATAATAATGTTCATAAGCAATGTTTAATCTAAGTAAAAAAATGTTGATAGACATAAATTATGATGAATCGAAATTTTATGAGATTTGCGGCGAAACTAATATTCAATTGATGATATTAACATTTTCTTCCATTTACTATTGTATTAATTATTTTCGGAAATGAAATTCTTGATAGTCAATCTTTTGTACATCTGAAAGTGTTCAGGTGAGTCCATATCAGAGATATATATCCACAAAATTATATATAAATATCATCTATATTTCAAATGAAATGATGAATATCACAAATATACAAAGACAAATTAACTTTAATTATAAAACAATTAAGAGATTATGATAATATAGTAGTTCGAATATAAATGGTTACTCAAAATTAAATAATGGCTTTGCAAGGACTGATTTAAGAATGTAAATTATGCTCTTCAAATGAAAAATGATATTTTTGTAAATGAAGTACAAACAAAATGGCAACATTTTTTAA
The DNA here is from genome assembly GCA_026543865.1 of Argiope aurantia. Taxonomy (NCBI): domain Eukaryota; kingdom Metazoa; phylum Arthropoda; class Arachnida; order Araneae; family Araneidae; genus Argiope; species Argiope aurantia. Next base: position 52,361 of record JAPMOR010123150.1, read on the forward strand.
AGAAAATAATACCACTTAAATACAAAGCATATGGAAAATCAATAGCTTCTTAGTTAATATCAAACTTTTTATGTAAAGAAAAATTTATCTGAGCTTTTTTATTGTTGGCTTTTGAAGACACACTTATATAATTAATAAGCTCAAATAAATTATATTTTTTGTATCTTGGAATGTCAGATACAAACAAATATTAAGTGATTACGAAATATTTCCAACAAAGCATATTGGAGATCCTTGTTAATATCATCTATTATTTTCTTTCAGACAATTTTTTTCTTTAATAGTATTTTGTATTTTGTTGAATTTTCGAGTTGTCTGAATGCCACAATAATAGAATTTCAAAGCATTCTTTTTAGCTTTTAATTTTAAATTTCTCAAAGAAATATTATCCCCCACACAGCAAATTAAATACTGTTAAAAAAGATTTTTTTTATTGTCTGCAAATTTTGGAAAGCTATGAAAATCAAGAAAGTTATTATAATGAATAAGATAAGTTACTTCTTTAAATAATTTTGAAAAAGTATATAACCGAATGACAGTCGCATAACCATATAACAATTTTCTCATGGAATCATTTTAAAATTCTCATAATTCAATCTTTAAGCGTAAAATGAAAACATCATATAATAAAAAACTGTATAGAATAAGTTAATATTGGAATGTTTTGTAAAAGAGAACAGATTATTAATAAATCAAACAGAAAACTAAAGTGTTGCTTCTGAAATATATGGTAGCATTTGGAAATTTTGAAAATAAAAAAAACTTTTTACTATAAGTAGGAATATTACTTATAAGGGGATTGATTGTCCTTATAATATATATTGTTAAACCTGTTTTTGTGCGATATATAGGGACAGCATAACAAAATTGTTCGTACAAAAATTGTTCTGAAATTTCATTAAATACCTATAATAAATAATATTTTACAACATATTAAAGACTTTTTTTATGCGGTGGAGAGGACCGCATAAAATATGTCTTAGATAATCTATCGACGATTTATGAGATAATGAGAGAGTGCTTTTCAAATGAAACAAATAATTAAATTACACATGGAAATTTTTAAAATTTAATTTCTCATTTTAAACATGTAGAAATTTTCCAAATACACATAATGCAATACTATTCGTTGTAATTCAAAACACGCAATTTCTTGTGATGAACTCATTCAAAATCACTTTCACCACTTAAAGATATTAGAGTTGACTTACTTTTGGAATATACTATTTATCTTATTTTGGTTTATTGGAATTAGTTGATGTGATGTATACACATATTATATATCATACACATTGTATTAGTGTACATATGTACACTAATAAAAAACACTGCATCGATTTATAAGCTAACAACGTTGGAATTCATATAACGTATAAGAAATCGCACAAAAATAAAATCGCGTATAAAAAGAACCGCACAAAAACAGGTTTACTGTATATTTAAGTTGTATGCTATATAAGAAATTCGAAACATAAAACAAAAGAAATATTTTTATTAATAGAAATAAAAGAATAGTAATTTTTATATCCATTGTTTAAACATTATTATATAGAGCTTATAAATTTTTGTAAAGTTTGGTTGAATATAGTTTAAGAAATTTAAAAAAAAAGTCCATATGATTTCTAGTTTTTTTTATTATTCCTACACAGTGTTCCGCAGAAGACTTAAACCACTTCGATTTCGAAACATTCCACCATTCCAAAATCAATGAGTGTCTACCTACTACATCCTTCCAAAACAGCGGATTCGAAGATTTAGATTAATAACTACAACTTTTACTTCTCGTCTGGGCTCGTTGCATTTATCCGAGAACCTCATCATCATTACCCGTGCCATTAGGAGCAGCAAAATATTGGATTTTCTTCACAAATTAAACCCAGTTTTCGTGCCCGTATCTCTAGTTTAAACTCGATTTGCGACATAATTTTATGTAAATGAAAGCAAACTTCACTTAACGTCCTCATCATGACTGTGTGAGGTACGTCTTGGAATGCACGTTCTCTTTCCGTTGCCAAAGTTTGGGAATTGTAACTTTATTGTGTCTATGTTAATGGTTTGAAACACTCATAACATCTCGGTGTATGTTATGTAGATTGTGGAAGGGAACCTTAATCGGGGGAGTTGTTATGTGTGAATGAATCAGAAGGGGAGGGGGGTGCTCCTTTGGAAAGTTTACCGAGAGATGAAGTATGTACCTATTCTACAATGCGAGAGCGTTTTCGGGATTTTGTTAAAGAGAGAGAGAGAATGTAAGATTTTGGTTGAACATTCAATACAGGATCATTCAATTTCGGTGGATTTCCAATGGAATAAGGAATTGCTAATTTTGGTGGTTAAAATTGCTTCATTCTTCCTTGGAATGTTTAACTTGGAATGTTTGTTGGTTGTAAACTCTGCAAAGCTTAAGACGTCCTCTATTCTGAATTAGAACAATAATGAGTTAGACCAATTTTCTGAATTATTGTGCGATGAAAATAAGTGAGATTATTCAGTATACTGATTGTATTAGAGTATAAATATATTACTGGGAGTCTTTAACTCTTTAATTACAAAAAGATGAAAAGCTGTGGTAAAGATTTTTTTGGGGGTGTCCTAGTTATTTCATACTAAATAACTAGGATCTGTACAATATATTTGCTTGTTTTTAAAAATTATTTTAATTAATTAGTTTTACAGGGGGGCTTTATAACTTCATTATGAGGTAGATGAAAATAACAGACGAGCTTCGGGAACAGTTATTTAATTATTTTCTAAGTTCCACATTTTACAAGACAAAACAAACACGAACACGAAAATACACGACGCTCACTTCGAATACAATCTAGTAATGACCCCCAAGAAGGATAATGAGAAATGTAGCTTTATGTTACTAAAGGTATGCCATCTGTTGTATCAAAAGATAATGTCTTAGAGTTATATAACTGCTACAATTTGAATTTACTTAATTTTTAGAAACTTATTTTAGTAATTAGTCAGAAATCTATGCACGATAGCATGCTTACAATATCATTACAATAAAGCATTTGAAAATGTAGATCTTTAATAAGTGCCAATGAAAACACATATTGCTTCTGAGCAAGTGTGCCCTATAAAGGTTTAAGCACAAAGATGGTTATATAAATAGTACAAACGATTAAAATAAAAATAAAAACTCGTGACAGAAATAGAGACAAAATGTCAAAAATATTATTTTTTTAAAGAAAATTATATTACTTAGAAACAAAACGCAAAGAAAATCGATTAACTTCTTAATTAATGTCAAACTTTTTATACAGATAAAAATTTTCACCGCTTTTTCTTACTGTTGGTTTATGTATACATTGATATAATCAACAAACTTGAATAGATTTTGTTTTTCATATATTATGAATCTTGAAATCTATAGATACAAATAAATATTATGTGATTATGAAGCAATTCCAACAAGGCGTAAATGGAGAATTTTACTAAAATCATCTATTATTTTCCTTCAAACTATTTTTTGTTTGATAATATTTATTAGAGAAGATTAGATTAGAGATTTTTCTTTTTGAGATATTGAAAAAATGCTTAAATATATATTACAATAAATGTGATAGGGTATCTCAAAGAAATGTTTAATGTAAGAATTGCCTAATAAGGCATTTTCTTATAAGTGAATAATATAAAGAAAAATAATTTGTTTATGGATTGTTAAATTGAAGCAAAATTCACAGTGCAGAAGTTTTTTTTTTTTTTAAAAAGTGCTCATTGCAATAGTTTACTACAGGTAAAAGGCAACCTACCAAGAAAATGGACGTGCATATAAGAAATTTGAGAAGTACCGACAATCGAACCCCCCACCCAAAAAAAACAACACTAGTGCGTTCTATTTTCTAAAAAATAAAATGTTTCCAATGTTGAAGATTATCCTATAACTTTTGGGAGGATTGAAGGTCCATAGAAGTATTACTTGGATTCTGAAAATTTACATGTACCACAACAGCAAACTTTAGCATCAGTATTTGGGTTGGCATTGTGGAAGTTTATTTGTTCGAAACCGCATTTACTTGAAAGAAAAGACTTACCAAATATTGTTAAAGAGCTATGAGTTCCCAGAATTACCAGACAGGTTTTTTGCTGTAACAGGGTGTCCTGTATCATATGTATCCCTCTTTTTTTTGCGATTTTAGTGCTGCAATAATTTCTACGGTTTGATTCGTTAAGATTAAGATTATGTTTTCCTACATAACAAAATAATAATTTGTGCATGTTCAATTTACGCAGATTAGTTAAAATTCAAAAATTCATAGGATGGGGAAATGATGTAAAAAAGAAATTACTGATATTTAAAAATGACATGAAAAAAAAAACTTTTAGACAAAGAAGGATACAATGTCGTTGGTCTTTTGTGCTTTCAGTGACTTTCTCTGATTCAATGTAATAACAAAATAAAATCTGTGAAATGTAATTCTTTCATTTAATAAGGAAAAAGAAAAGCATCACGTGAGACTCAAACATGGGACAGGAAACGTTTGACGTCTTAAGTATTCTCATAAATAACCTGAATAAGTCATTATTTCATAACCAAAAACATAACGCGAGACATTATAAACACCTCCAAACCAACAGCATGAAAGTAATTTTTTTTGTATGTGCTGAGAAGATTCGAACCATTTATAACAATTATATTTCTAGCTATAAAACACAAATTACGGGAACTTCTTCAGCATTATAAATAGTGCTTAACGATGCGCTAAGTTTCAAAGATCCTGAGCATGTTTTTGGAATAAAATATTTATTTATGGAGGGGCATTGCTTTCTTTTGACGGATTCATTTATCAGAAAACGGTGGTGTAATCCATCATGTGCATTAGCACGAAATTTGAAGCGTGACTAAAATTTACGACTGCATGGTGACTAGCTGTTTTGGAGAACGACTATAAAACTTAACGCTGAAATCTGCAACATGGTTTTGCGTTCAGATTTCATGCGTGGTAATAAAACTTATTTGTTAAAAGCTTGCTTCTTAATAATCAAGGGTGGTTTCTAAAATCAACAGATGTTAATTAATGTGTAATGCGATAACTAATTGCATATATTTATCATTAATTATCATTATATTATATCCACATCATACTATTATGAAGCATTTAGCTTTCTATCGCGATAAGTTTCTTGATAAGGAAGAATGTTTTACAGATAGCTATAACGGAGGCTGAAAGAATGCCGAGTAGTAATCCCCAGCTTTGGCGATGAATTTGGTGGCAAAATCGAAGATTCCAGCGTCTGCAAGTAACTAGGCGGTACATCCATTAGAAAAAGCGATTTATAATGAACCTTCTTGAAACTTTTGTCTGAAGGGAAATTGAAATGAAGTCAGTCAGTAGTACGCCAAAAGTTGAGAGAAGCAGACGGTTTAGGCGACGTGAATAGTTGAATAAAGTCTTTTTCCTGCAAATTTTGTCTGAGCGCAAAGTATTCATTACCGCTTTGCCGTCGTCTGTTACCGTTGTTATCTGTTAGTGAGCCTGTTGCTCACCATACATCCACTGCACCAGATATTTGATCTTTGGGAAACTTCCCATAGTAATATTATACTATATGATACCATATCATTAATAATATTATTATATCATATTATTATCATTATGTTTATCATATCATTATTATTTAATTGTTTTCTTTATTCAATAAACTAAACAATTCTTGGCCTCAAATTTTAGATGTTTTTTAACTCCAATATCGCCCCTGGCATTCAAGATAAACATCGTATATCTTTTTAATTATTTATTTATTATTTTTGAAAATTTAATATAATAAATCGAAAGGAGTGGTCTTCCCTGAACTTTCTTACATACTATTTAATAAAGAAACTATCCCCCTCCCCAAATATAGAATAGGGGATTTCAAGCAAGGCTGTGAATGCCACGAGTGCTCAGATTTTTATTTTCAGAATCTCGAATAAAATACTTTTACGTTGCGCAATGTAATGAAGAAAATAGAATATATATTTTGGATGTCAATGTTGTTTAATCGGTTAGAATCAGAATTTTACAAAGAATTGCAATTTTACCATTCAGATCGCTTACCAAACTTGTTTTGTTTTAATTGTTGCGCCTTTGAGTTATCCTATTTACATGCATATGAGTGTATAGACTGGCGGGATGATCAACTCCATAGATACTAAGTTGAATAAGGATTTACATTTCATATTCTAAAACTTTGTACCCAATTTTATCCATCTAATTCTTTATCTTTCGTCGTTATCATCTTTCAGGCAAAGCATTATTTGTATGGAAAATGTAACAGAAATTAAAAAATTTAGTATAAAATTTGGAACATAATTTCCTTACTTTAACTGAAAGCGTTTTTGACTTATTTTGTTTTCACCGAGACAGAAATAATTCCATAAATGCGTTTCTTCAGACTCAGGGTGGAGAATACAAAAATTCTTCAAAATCTCGAATTCAAATTTTTTTTTCGACAATTATAATAATTTCACTTTATATGCTTCGCATTTGAAATTTTTTTAAAAAAATGAGAATATATGCATTTTATAAAATAGAAATAAAAACTTTAACGTCAGGAATTGCATGATATATCTCATACTTTTTATGCAAGTTCGCTATCTGACAAAGTTAAGAAATGTTACAGTGTAATCTTACTTGAATATCTTTTTGATAAGCGGGCATGACAAGTTATTTTGTCAGAACATTAAACTACTATTTTTTTAAAAAAAAGAATCTAAAATAAAGCACTCCGTTACACTTTGGCAGACTATACTTTTTTAAAAATAGCAAAAATTCACCATTTTTCACGACTTGTCAAAGTAGTTTAAACTTCAGTTCTTTCAAAATCAATTTTGGAAGTTAGCAAAATCTGAGTTTTGGATCTTTTCTCAATGTCTGAACGAAACATTATCTTTCATAGATCAACGGAAACGATCATATTTCAGCGATGTGCAATGTTCTGGAATAATAGAAGGACATTAACTGGCTTATTCCCTTTTATTCTTTTTATTCCTTATAGACTTTTGTTCTTTGTATATTTCAGTCATGTTATTTTTTTCATCGAATCCTTTCTATTTTGGAAGATGAAAGATTGTTCCGGAAATAAGAACTATCGCCAAAGCAATCGAATTTCACGTTGGCGCGTTTTCACATCACCGGAAAGAGAGAAAAAAATCAGATAGGCCGTAAGGAATTGATCGAATGGTCTCATTCTTTTGGACCAACTTGTATTACGTGACTTTTCCTTCTATTTCTGATGGCTGCGTACAGTTTGCAATTGGAGCTGGCAAATAGGTTCCTCCTAATGGCTACTCGTATGTTTGGTTCTTATGTATTTAACGATAAGACAATTCTAAAAACAAGTCATCTTTTGGAAAAAATATATCATTTATGTACCATGTGAGCCAATCACATATAAGTTGGTAATAACAAGTTTATTTTGCCATTATTATATGTGTTTTTATCTTAGTACTTATTTTATTGCTATTAATATGAATTTTTTTCTGCATTTAATGTAATATTAAAATAATAAAAAAATTGAAATCTGATATTGCAGATTTCAAGTTATCATATAAGAACATTATTTTTTTTAAGTCACTTGGTATCAATCCGACATGGTTTTTCCCCGATGGTTTTTCACCGTTTTAAAATCACTCGAATTCTAAAATTTTTATCCT
>JAPMOR010123150.1:60018-73593 GCA_026543865.1 Argiope aurantia
ATTCTGTGTCATAGCAAAAGGCCGTAGAGGAGATTTAAGGAGTTAGGAATTAATAATAAATTCATTAGTGCTACAACCGTGATATAAGAGAGATGCTGAAAGTATGGAAAATTGTTACACCTTACGTTGAAAAGTATCGTCATAATAAGGCAGTAGGTGTGCACGTTATAAATTCAGTTGCTAATAATGCATTTCTTTGACAAATGATAAAGTTCTCTATATTCTTACAAAATGAATAAATAAAAACTAATTGTAACAATGCAGTCTTTAAATTGTTATACATCTTTAAGAAAGGTTTCTTATTTGAACCAAAAATTTATTAAATCGTATTTTGTATTGTGTAGATGCATCCAAATTCAATAAGTTATAAGAAAATAAATTAAAGTAAATAGAACATGTCACCGCTAAATTATTTTAAGACTTGCTCCTTTCAAATTTCTTTTCTATATTAAAGTTAATTAGGATACAATTTGGGAATTGTGTTATAAAGCAAGGAATTCAATTTCAAATTTGCTGATTATGAATCATATTTAAATGTAAAATTTGTTGAATTATCGACGAATTTGAGAAATAGTTTGACAGCCCGAGAATTATACCCTGATTGCACTAATAATTCGCTGTACATTTGTGAATATTACATGTTTGATCGTGATTTTAAAATCTAAATAGTTGTTACACATGTCAATTGACCAATATTCAAAATCACCAGTAAAAACGGATTATGATTTCAATAAAAAGCTATGGTTAATAAATGAAATCTTGGAATCTTATACCTTCAAAAATAATGCAATAGTTCTGATATTGTTTGTACTTTTATATTTATTACTTTTGCTTTCGTGATTTAAGCTGCTTTATAAGTTGTAAGTAGTAGGAATGGTTTCTCCGAAATTTTCTCGCGTTCTAACCCAAAAGAAGTTACCATCCCCTTCTTCTCATAGAATTTTGAACCTTGGTTAAACACGCGAATGCTTTGTGTGGCATTGGTGAAAAGCAATTAAAAATATAGGAATCTTTGACGAGAATCCTTCAAATCTACTGAATCTATTACGCAAATATATATTTTATAAAACTTTCTTTTCGACTGATTGAGACCAAAATTTGACGAACTATAGATGCAGTTAGAACTTCAGATTAATTTCATCAATTTATAAGCAACTGCGTTTACATGCATGCATGTGAAAGTAAAAACTAACAGTCGTTCAATCCTTTGATAGATTTGGTTCAAAATTTGGCGAGAAATTGCACTTTAGATTCGAAATCAATAAATCAAATTCTATTCACACACACACACATATATATATAACATAAAACGCGTTAGAGCAATCATTTCAGATTGCTTACTCACATGTTTATGATTAGATTTTGATATACAAATATTTAAAACATCCTTTGATAGTGAAATTCATTTCTCTTACGTTGTTCTCGCCATGAATACAAATGCAAAATATGAAATTGTTGTTGTAGCGTGACATCACCGTGAAAACGAGGTAGATTCGTTTACATTGTTATTCAGTTTGTGTCGAAGAATATGAATATTCAGTTTATGCCATTGCGATGTGTGCTAGGACTAAGCAGTCGGAGTAATGTATTCCATATGTTGTTGCTTTTTAGTTGCTTGCATATTCCTGTTCTATTATTTTTCGATTTATACTTTTGTACGAGTTAATTCCATGCAGAACAATTGCTCTCTACTGTTGAGTCTTCGGAATTAAAAACCATAAGTATTGTAAGACAATGTATAATTATCACAACAATAATAATACATGTATGGATTTCATACATATTGAAAACTTTTCCATGTATACATGTGCTATTCTGTTCTGTTTGAAAAGGAAAGACTATATATACACATTAATAAAAGTAAACACCCTTTATAAAATATGGTTATTTTTTTTAAAAAAACAAAAAGCTTCTAAAACATCTCTTATGTAAAATTATGAGGGGGTGTTCAGATAAAAAGGTACGAAACGTCATAAAAACTAAACCAGTTGAAATTTGAATAGGCCGCTTTGGGACAACGTAATGCGACACTTTAAAAGCAAATGTAGCGTTTGGCGTGATATGTGCATACGTGGGTCCGATACTCATCTAATTCTTCGAGTAGGGAACAACTACTAGTAGTGCCGTGTGAAATACTCCTTAGCTTACACAAATCCATCAAGAGCAAATTGCCCAGGCTGTTTAATGATTCGGTTTATCAATAACGCTCGCTCACCGTCTCCCAATGTTACACAAAAGTGTAGTAAAAAAATTTAAGGTGCGTGTGTGTATGGGGAGGGGGAGCATCCGTCCTACAACCCGGTCATGTCACCTGGCGATTTTTTGGTCAACTTAAAATGAATAAATAAATAAAACTCCAGTGGAATTACGGGAACAGGGAATTCTTTGTGTAGTGCAACAGTGGGATAGCTTTGATTAGACATTTGGGGATTGCCTGCGAATAAAAACTTTGATTATTCATCATCGTGTCGTTTCGTACACATTCATTTCAATCCACCTTATACTTATTTCAGAAGTTGAAGATAATAACAGTGACAAAATCAAAGATCCTCATGATTTAAGTCTGGTTTCGACAAATCTAGGTATAAGTTTTTAAATGTTTAACCACAAGCTTTATTTATAATCATAGAAAAAGCCAATGAAAACCGGAATTATTTACAAAATTTATTTACATCAGGAGATATCGATGATAAAATTTACCATTATGTATATTTTTTTATTTAAGTTCACGTTAAAAAATAAAATGATTGCGGAATTTGTACGCCTATGTTGTGCTGCCAACAATATATTTTATGACATTAATCCTAATTACTGAATTAAAACAATTTGCCTTCCACTTACTGAGCCTATTTTAAAATTAATCTGTATACTATTTCTCTCATTTAATACTGTCTGGTTCATTTCTAAACAATAACATTTAAAACATATCAGTCAAGGTAATAATAGCTAGATTTAAATTCCAGTTTTTTTTTTTTTTTTTTTTTTTTGCAAAACAAGCTACCATTCAAATTGAATACTTATCACATTTTCTGTCTCTAAAAATCCATGTACTTGGCGCAATCTTGCACCAGTATCAGAGCCAAACAGGCAAACAATTATTATTACATTACTTGGAGAAAAAGAGCCCTACCTTCTCCCCACCCCCAAAAAAATCCCGAAACAAATGAAAAATAAATAAAAATAAAGGAGCTCGGAGTGATTGCAGCAGATAGCAAAAGCTTTGATCTGTCAGGGGCTCTGATTAGTGATAGGAGCGATGATCGACGGCAGTAAAAGCACTTAGGTAACGGTTCGAGGCAATCACAACAATGAGAGAAATAAATGGCTGTTCTCATCATCCGAACCAGTTTGTACCTCTAAGACAAATGAGGACACACCCTCAATGGTGATGTTGTACTTTTTTTGCCGATTATATATCATGGCGGATATTGTTATCTAGTAGCGCACTCAGATCAAATTGTAATTATTTGCCTATCTATCCATCCTAAGTATTGTTATTTCGGGTTATTCGTTTCAGGACTGTACATTGTTGGGGAGATCAGACTACAATAGAGAATCGATCAGTTGGAGAATACTAGAGTTTAAAAAGCTTTAATATTGAAGCTCATTAAGCTTTTAGTTGTAAGTTGTTATTTGAAGATATTTGTCAAAAATTATATCTTCCCTATACGTTCAAAATACCTAATTATGTAGTTCCGATACCTTCAGACATTGTAAAGCATTCAGAATATCGTAAAAAGACATAGAGATAACGTTTAATAACTTGTTGTTGTTACTTATGGCACTTTAGAAGCCTGATGACAGATCTGTCAACGATTTGAGCTGAGTGAGCGTCTCTTGTTTTTTCACAAGCGGCAGCTAGGGTCAAGGGTACGACTTACTTAACTACTTCATGCTTCACACTCGCTTGCAAAGCCCCTTTTTTACAAGAGTGCACATTCACACACCTCACGGATAGAACGCAGAAGAAAACAACAGCGTCCAAACCGGGACTCGAACCAACGACGCCCAGATCACGAGGAAGACGCGATACCCCTATGTCAGGACGCCAGCGTAATAGCTTCTGACCATAAGGTTGTTATCAAACTTTGATTCTTTGCCCATCTATCTACCCTCGAATTGTTATTTGAAGTTATTTGTTCCAAGAATGTACATTTTTGTGCCTCATTTGAGTAAAATCAAACTAAAAGTAAGAATTGAATGAGTTGAAAGATACAAGAGTTTAAAAAGTTTTAACTCGTTAAATAATTTTAATATTGCAATTCTCTAAGCTTTTATTTTATGGTAATTGAAAATATGTGTCATAAATTATGTCTTTCCTATTCGTACAAAATGGATATTTTCTAATGATAGTTTTGTAATACGTATTTTGTCTCCCTAATATATTATGTTTCTTTCATGACATTGTAAAACATTCTGAATATAGACAATATCGTAGGGCTACCATATAGGCTGGTGTTCTAATAAGCAATATGTAAGAAAGTCTGTTTCATCCCTTTTAGAATAACATTATGAAGTGACCAGCGCCTTTGATTGTGCTTTAAACTACCAATGACCAAACACTGGCAAATAAATACACGCTTTAGCAACTAATAGCTTGCTGTTGAGACATTACTCAAAGCGAATACAAAAAGGGCCAATTTTCTCAGAAATTTCTTCTGAACTGTTATTTATCATCATAGTCAGCATTTCAATGCAGTTGATCCAAGTTTTTCAAAGACCAACATACCAATTGGGAAATATATTGCTTCTACAAATGGCAGCAGGAGCAATTTATTCTGGTTGGAGCAATTAATCTAAAAAAAAAATACCCATATCTTCGCCATTTCATAGCCACAGCGATACTAATCAAGTTCCAAAACTGGGCGCCCAACAATAAAATAACTTCTCATCTGTATCGAGATATATCTGCAGAACACGTCCAAAACTAGCCAAACGCCACAAAGTCTTTATCATTGGTATGGGGAGATAAGGGGGAATATCAGAGATTGACCGCTTTGTGGCTGAGGGACAACAGTCTCCAAGAGAATGTCAATCGGTGTTATGGACGAGTTATAATAAAGACAACAACAGTTCGGACATGACACTGTCGATACTTCTTCGTTCATTGATGACAGGGTGGTCGGCTGTACACAGGAAGAAGAAGTCTTTGTCATCTAAAAGCCACCTCGACCCCTCAAGAATAAAAATTATCGCCTAAGATAGCAAACTACTTACAATGATAATGCTTGCAACAATTAACTAGTTTTCCAATAAATAACAAAATATGAAAGATTACAACAAGTTCCGAACTAGATATGCTGAATCAAATGATATTAGTTCGATGATTCATCACAATGTGAGATACGAAATATTAATTTGTAAAACTACTGCAGTGAAAGAAGCAAGGCGATGCCCTAATTCATTTTATGGGATGCATCTAAATTTGACGTATTTCTAATTAAAGTTAAACAATTTGAACAACATTGCATTAAATACAACGAGACCACGTATTTTTTACTGATGTTTTATCAACACTTATTAAGCAATGTGGCAGCACAGGTCTTCGCCAGGGACAATTTAAATTTATTCGGTACTCCACAAAATAGCCGTCTTATATTCTCAGAATGTGGCTAAATTTAAGTTTAAATTTTTAAAACAATTCTGGCACTTTTTGTTTCTTATTATCTTGCCTTGGCATTTTCGATTCATATTTCACCAAAATTAATATTGACTGAAAGAAGATAAAACATTTGGTTTTATCCATGTATCATACATGCAGACAGCAATATAATTCAATAAATAGTAAACAGTTATAAGCAAAAGATATAAAAAAAGATTTTATAGCGGCATTAAACATTTATGAGATGTTTTAATTCTAAAATGAAATTTTTTTTTACAACTTGTGTAAATCGGAAAAATAAGTCTAAATCGTGTAACAACGCAACTAACAAATAATTTTAACTCGAATTTTTAAATTATATTAATTTAATAAAATAATTATGTAATCAATTAAAATTTCTTTTCTGAAAATGTTTTTCTGCTGCAATTTAAAACTATAGAAAGAAAATATTTTTTAAATTATTAAATTACCAATCATAATCACATGCATGTCGATAAACGGGACAATAAATAGTACAAAAATGATTCAATGTATTATTGATAGAAGATAAATGATCAGGTCGCAATATAAAGACAGTTTAATTGTCAAGTTAGAATAAATTGTCAAATTAGAATACTAATAGTTGCGCTATCATGAATATGCTATTATTTTACAGACTTCAAATTCATTATAAAAATTTTAATTTAAAAATTCACAATTTCGTCTAAATTCAAAATAATCGCAATCGCACTGGGTAGATACAAGAAGGAATATAAATCCTTCCCTCGAAAGACTTAGTTAACATTTTATAAGAAATGCCATAATGTTGATCACATTAGGGTAGTTGATATAGTTATTGGTATATTTTGATCGAAATTGTTTAGGTAACAAAAAAAGTGAATCAGTTTAATTCTCTAATCCATCTATTAGTGGGAATATATATCAAATTTTTATAAAAGAAAATTTAAAAAAGACGAAAAATCAATATTGCCATGGGGGACCCCTGTGTAAATTCACAATTAAAAGCACTAGGTGTAATACATTCCACATAATCAAATCAAGACGATATGCTTATTAAAGAGTATTTATTATTACGTTATAAAAAGTATTTATTACTATTATAGTGTTATAAAGAGTATTTATTATACATTATAAAGGAAACAGTAATATGTTATAACAGTATAAAAGAAACAGTAATATTATATATAGAGAGAGTATCATGTGTTTGTAGCTGGATGCTGTGGAATAAATTTAATATGTTGACGTTTGAGAATCACGGAAGCTTCAAATAGTGATTTGCATTAATGCTTATTTTTATTTATTACGAAATTACGTAACTAAAGTTTAAAAATACCAATTCTAATTTTGTATTTAGAAGAAATTTTACTGTGTGTAACCTCACAATTTACTCCCAGGGGCCTTATTCACAGTCGATTTATTGTTTTTTATTGACCCCCCAAACCCCTCTAGAAGATTTCAGTACCCTGTTTCCTTAAGACTATATTTTTAAGCATACCCCTCCCTCCTAAAAAGTAAGTTTGTATCCACCCCTATTTTTGCATAAAAATTCTTATAAAGGAATAAATATTTCTTAGAAAATATGATATGCTTTTTCTTATGCATTGTTTCATGAAAGCCATTGTATATTAAATTGCTTTTTTGTAGTTGGATCTTATTGCATAGTAAAATAGCACATTCTAAAAGCAGGAAATGGAATTTCTATCTTTTACAAAGATAATTATTTAAGAAATGATAATTTCTTTTTTTAAATTACATTTGTACTTGCTTTTTTTAAATCTTTATTTTTTGTAATATCATTTGCTTCCACACATTTTGAGCTGGATAGCAAATAACTTTTTCCCTCTATGTTCTAAACATGAATTCTTTCATTCGAAACTACCTCGTAAATTAAATTATCTGATACAGCACATTCAACTGATAAAACCACCAGAGCAAAACTCCATCATATTTCATTAGACCTATTCAATCCTTCCCATAGATCGCGGACGATGTGTCACCCTATCTCCATGGATAAAAAGCATCGCCCTCCGAAGAAGTCCAATTTGTTTCTAGTGCGTCGGACACGAATGGTGCCATCGGCTGGCTTTATAGAAAGATTATTCGGCGTGTCACAGCAGCGGGCCGAAGGTGCATCAATAACATTCTAATTCAGAGTGTCGGACCCATTCGCGACTCTGTCATCGCCTGGCCATTAGCGATAGCGGGCGATTCATCACAAGCCCGAGGCTCGCGTGACAACAAAGTGAGACACTGATAAAAATCTTTCCACGGGCCTCTTTTCTCGCACTCGCCGACGATTGGTGATTAGGCGAGCGTGGAACCGATTTGTAAAGCGGGCCCCTCCCCTTGCCCCTATCTGTCTGAGGTGTGACTCTGTCTTGCGGATTGGATTAGTCGAGAGTATGGTTTATTAGCTGTCTTGAAAAATGTTGAAACTTGATGGTGGTCGTTAGCTCTTGAAGATTTAAATCCTGTTTCGTTGTATCTTTGGAATTTTTGAATGTAATATCGGTATTAGATATCGTATATCGGTATATAGTATTAAATCGTGATTGTTTGCCAGTGCCTCGAATGATATTAGAGATCTGATCTGTAGACTTGTACATCTAATGGCGTTTTTGAGATTTTATATTTCATATATGCTGCAAAATAATATTTAATTGTGAGTGATGTTTGCGGAGACTTTGTTAATGAATCTTTGGTGTGTTTTTTTGAAACTTTTGACTTCCACGTTAGGTCTGGAAAGATTTAAATCATGTTTTGTTATATTTCTGGAATTTTTGAGTGTAATACCCGTACAAAATTGTATTAAATCGTGATTGTGTATCAGTGCCTCGAATGATATTAGAGATCTAATCTGTAGACTTATACATCTAATGGTCTTTTGGAGATTTTATGTTTCATACTGGCTACAAAATAATATTAAATGATTAATGTTGTTTACGGAGACTTATTAATGAATCTTCAGAGTATATTTTTGAAACTTTTCACTTTTACGTTAAGTCTGGAAAGGTTTAAATCATGTTTTGTTGTATCTTTGAAATTTTTAAGTGTAATATCTGTACAAAATAGTATTAAATCATGATGATTTACCAGTGTCTCGAATGTTGTTAGAAATCTGATCTTTAGAATTGTACATCTAATGGTCTTTTTGAGATTTTATAATTGAAATTTTCTGTAGAATAATATCAAATCGCGAATAATGTTTGCAGAGACTTGCTAATAAATCTAGCTGTATGTGTTTTTGAAACTTTTAAATAATAATAATAATCGAAAATATCTTTATAGAAATATCAATTAATACTTATAATCTGATGGTGTTTCCTAATTCTGGAGAAATGTAATTCATTCTCTGCTCTCTTTCTTTTCTTTTTGGTGGCGTTGTGTGTGTGAAAATTGGAAATAGGATTGAAAATTTTTTTTGACATATGTTAGTAATCTGATGGTTTACAGAATTTCTGACTCGCCCAATCTTTTATTTATTTGCTCCATTTGCATCATATTAATTAAAAATCATAATAATTATAAGAGCAGATAAATGAAGCGGTGTTTTGTTACTTTAATTAAATAACTAAATTATTATAAGACTATTTAATTGCCACATTAGCTGAATTTACTAATTTTCTTTTGTTCATATACTTATTTAATGTTGCACCCTTTTATAATGAAATTCAAAGATTCCTTATAATGAAAATTTCTTATTTTACTACGCTTAAGTTGTATGGATAAAACTTGTTTATTTTTTGTTTCACTTGAAGCAACTAATTTGTGATGTCCTGCATGTTTTTTTATGCATTAGTCATTGTTTAGTTAAAAATGTAAATACATATTGCAAACTTATTTTTGCCACATCCCTCATTACCTACGTTGCTGCTGGTTGCACTTTTTTGTAACTTGAGAATTATTGACTCATATGGAAATTCTTCATCCGAGAAAAAGTTCAAATGGGCTGTAATTAAGGAATAAGCTTGTTGTCGAAGTATAAAAGTACATTTAGGAATTCAATTAAATTTTAGGAAGACTTTATAAGTGAACATGGTATTATGATGGAGTATCTACTATTTGTCTCTTGAAGATCTAATCGCTTGTGAGTGAATCATACAGGTGTTTAAGAACCGCCTTTAATGACTGTATGAGTATGCTAAGGGGATTTTTTCATATAACTCTATTGTTAACAGAGAAAACTAGAAACCACATTTTATGAAGGAATTACAAGCTATACGCGGTAAGGTCTCGGCTCGTGAGCCGTAGGGTTTCAGGTTCGAGACCCGATTCCACCGAAGAACCGTCATGTAAGAGGGTCTATTGCACGTTAAAATCATCAGGGCCAAACGCCCTCCCCTTCTGGTGTGGTGTGGTGTGGAAAGAGGGGGCCAGCTCAGGTGTCGTCCTCGTTATCTGACCGTGGTTCAAAATTACGAGGTCCGTCCCAAAATAGCCCTAGTGTTGCTTTACAACGGGACGTTAATATAACTAAACTAAATTAATTACAAACTATGCGCATGCGTAGTAAATATTTAAAATTAGCTCTGATTTGTCAGTCATGATATATTTGCTTAATCACCGGGAAATGGCTAAACGTATTTGGAAGTGGAGATGATTTTGATAGGTTTGGAATTTGGCAAAATCTATTTTAGGAAAGTAGTGTCTTTTTTCTTTTTTTTCTTTTTTCTTTTCCCAATTCCCGTTTGGTTTGATAAGTATTAGTGATAGCAAATTTCGAAAAACGATAGAAGATATATTGCTAAATATTCCTATCTCTTTAAGATATTCTTCGACAAGTATCAGTATGCTTTGCATAAAAATTCCTTCCAAATTCCTTCCTTAAAATTCCCTCCATGCTCACATTATAGCGGGCCGTGGTTGCCTGGTGGTAAGGTGTCGGCTTTGGAACTGGAGAGATTCAGGCTCGAGACCCGATTCCACCAAAGAGCTGTCGGGTAACAAGTCTGGTGTATCTAAATCTGTCGGGGCCTCTGACGTGGAAGAGGGAGATGCGAGCTCAAGTGTAGCCTTCATCATATAGCCGTGGTTCGAAATTACGAGGTCCGTCCTAAAATAGCCCTCGCATTTCTTTGAAGCGGGACAGTAATATAACTGAACTGAAGCTCACATTATGGCATTTAGCGACGTGAAGCGTTATTTTATTTATAACTTGTGCTATTAACTGCATCACTTGTTGTGATGCAGTTAATAGCACAGCTTATGAATTCTAGTTTGATTCTAGTATCAATGTGTTTTGTATGAATTAGTTTGTGTAAACGCATGAGTTTTAATACATTATTTATATATAAGCATGATTAAATATATCAATTCACACTCTTTGTCAATAAACATCAATACATTTCAATGAAAAGCTCAACGTTTCTTGAATGTTATTTCTTAATTGGATTGTTTTTTGAATATGCAAATATTTTTTTAGTCCTGTGTATTTATTCTTCATGCATTTTGGCAATAAGCGTCGATACATATGGGATGTTTAATAAATCTTCAGTATTCTTTCTTAATAGAATTGTTCTTTTGAGTACGGAATAATTCCCAAGTGCTCTTCATGCACTTTGGGGCGGAGGGCTAAAAACGTCATTATGTTTCTTATAAAATGTTTAAAATTTTTGGATATCAACGCCAGCCGTCCAAACATCATTTATAAATCATTGCTAAAAATATACATTAAAAGTAAACGCAAGAAAATTATGATTTTTTATACGTGCATCAAATAAATAAAAATAGCGGACAAGAAAATAAACAGAATAAAAAATATTTGTTTAAAATGAATAGAAGAAACGGCTGGCAATTTGTATTGATTTCTCTCGATTCTGTTTTCTTTTGTCACCATAAAAAGACCATTTACATGATTAATATCCCTATTTAAGGAAGCCGTAAACTTTTTAAATATGAGTATTGTACTAAAAGATCTGTAATTTAATTTCGTTGAACATTTTATTCATTTCGCTTTTGCCCTTTTTAATTTAAAGGTCTAAAAACGATTCGTAATCATTATTTTCAAAGAATTTCAACTAAACATTCTTTCTTTTGTATTATTATTTTTCAAGAGTAAGGCGATGTATCTTTTTTGTGTCAATCTTGTAGAAAAATAAAATCTAACAATTAAAACGATGAATTTTATATTTGAACTTTATTTGAATGATTGTGGATATGAAACATGTTTCCTTAAAATCAAATAAACAATTGGTTTGAAGTATTTTAAAAATAAATTCAATACGAAAACTTAATGAGGAATCCTTTGATGTTCTTTAGAAGAATTAAGCGCTTAATGATTTGTCTTTGATCTGTCTCATTACCCGTTTTCAGAAATTTGGATTTGGGAAAATCTTTCAGGCTGATTAAAGAAAGATAATTTTATTTAAAAAAAATCTATTTTGGAATGCTTAAAAAAAACAAAGATTTGTAAAATTGGAAACTGAAATAATGATTATCATGATAAAATGAATTTTGTTGCCAAAATGTCACGTATTTTTCATTTTTTCACAAAAAGCAGAAAAATCGTAAACCACTCATGCGTACTCATATTTCACTAAAAAACTATTATATTTAAGTAATGATAGAAGAGAAGATTAGACATTGAATTATTCATTTGAAGTGTAGAACAATAACGTGCTAATGACATATGAATTCGACCAATCCATTTTTAGAAGGTCATTAGAGGATTACTGACCAGGCAGCTGGCTAAGACCGCTAGTGCAAGAAAGGACCATAGGCAGGTTTATTATAGAGATATTATTAGTTTAATTTGCAAATAAATTATAAAAATACAAATTATATCAATATGAAATATTTGGATATTCATTATAATTTGTCAAGTGTGAATAGTCATATCTTTATTTACTCTCATTATATATTATTTTATTTTATATTATTTTTATGCCATGCATTTAATTATTATAGCATTTATAAATACCGAACGTCAACATAAATAATATTATGTATGGATTTAGATGTCGCGCAAATGTAAATGATAATAGATCGATAAATAAATATTAAAATAATTCATTTTCACAAGAATAAAATAATTAACCGAAAAAGGAATAATTAACATAATGATTAAATTAAAATGAAGTTATATTTGTCAAGTTGAATTGATTTATTTAAAGAGACCTTATAATGTACTGCCTAGACAATAGTCCTGTTTATCTTTATTTCAAAATGTATTTTTCCATCTATTCTACGTTACGGTCCCTGTGACAAATGACCAAAAGATGCCAACCATTTCGGCGAAATCTTGGTATCTTGGCGGGATTTTTGGCGATTTTTAGGGTAATTTAAAATCGTAAAGTAAACACGGGAATGCATTCTTAACGGTTGTTCAGAAGTACCTGCTTCCGTAGGAATTATATTTTCTCATGATAAAATAATAATGAAAACCTTGATTATTGGAAGATGACATATATTTATATTTTATCCATGGACTAGTGATAATGAGTTGATCTGACCGATAGATATCGTTTCTTGAGATTCGGCGATGTGAGAGGGATAGAATATGTCAAAAAATTTTTTTTTAGTCAGCGTAAAATCGTGGAATACACTTATTTTAATCTCTTGTGTATAAAGGAATTTAACAATCTAGGCGTAATCTAAAAATCGTCAAGAAAATCCATTATCTTGGCGTTCTTGGCATAATTTGAAAATTACCATGCAAACCTGGGAATGTAACCATCTTGGCGTGATCTGAAAATCGCTATGTAAATCCGGAGGTACATAAATATCCAGGTAAAATAAAAGCAAACATCCACAAATGCTCACTAAACTTAATAAAACACCCAAGGGTCATTTTTCAAGAAATTTAGTGGGATGTAAACATAAGCAGATTATTGATTGAACGATATTATTCTAGGCCGTTACTAAAATCTACTATTTCCTCATTCCATTATCAATTTAGACAATACATTTTACAACTCACTATAATATACATACGACAAGACTTTATATACTTTATAACTATAACTGATTTTTGT
>JAPMOR010123150.1:73603-139074 GCA_026543865.1 Argiope aurantia
GCTATGATTGACTACAAGTAATTTCAATTTGTAACAAAGTTTTCTAAAAGTCTAATTCAACTTTTCAACGCCATTTGATGAAATTGCAAACCATTTCGAAGAGTTTTAAGATATGATCACATAAACTTAACTTTCTTACTTGCAATTTGCATTATTGTTTTCTGCAATAAATAGAGTTATAGTTGAGTTTATTAAATTTGGCCAGAAAAGTTTGGTAAAACGTAATTAATAATGAACAATTACTGTCTTCAAGGGACGAAGACCTCGTTTATTCTGCAGTGCAATCGATAAAAGTATGCGAGGTATTTTTCGAAGACTTAATTACAAATTCTCGCTTCGTTTCTCGATCGATGCAGCCCCCCCCCCTTTTTTTTTACTTTACGCTTCATGGCTTAAAACAATGTCCGATCTATTAGAAGAGGAAAAATTAATTTCTGGGAACGTCTTTCGTAAGCCAAAATATGCCCATATAAATTTTATGCTATTTCTTTCTAGGTATTTAGGATTTATGCTCGTGACTTACGAAATTATGAAATTCATATGCAGCTAATATTACTTACAGCTTTTACATTCGGTTGGCGGATGTATTTACAAGATTAATTTTTCTTGATAATCTTGTTTTTCTTGTTTAAATTCACTAGTATCATTATTTTTTTATAAAATAGGAAAGATATGAAAATAGTAATAATGTTAATAAATTTTTGCATTTATTAATCTACGAAGCGAAATTTTTCTGATTTATGGAAAATGTTTGTACATATGTAAATCATCAAAAGTATTAGAAAAATTTTCATTAACTTTCTTAAATTTTATTAAAACTTAAAATTATATCTAATATTTTCGTAAAAAAATTATCCAGGAATATGCGATTAAAATATTTATAAACCTTATTTTAGATAACCATACCAATATTTAAGCATTTGGAATCAAAAATTTTTTTTAAATTTGAATACTAAAAATAGGATTTTTAGAAATTTTTAAGTATAATTTGTATTTAAGTAATTTGTATTTGTATTTAAGTATGTCTTAATATTTTAGCGAAATATTCACATACTGCGATATGAAATTCTCCATAATAAATTTAATAACTGTATATACAGTAAATTATATGGATTAAAAAATTACAATCTTCAGTACCTCATGTAAAATTATATTTTTAAGTAAATCATAAAATTTATTGTATAATTATTGGTCATTCATGGAATATTTATACACTGCATTGCATAATTGCACTTCATTACACACTGCATCTCAAGAAATAAGTTTCCCATGAAAATAGTTGAATGTGTGTTTAAATCCTTTCGCTAAATCCAAATATGTAATGTTTAAAACATGTTCAAATCAGATTTCCATTTTGTTAATTAACATACCATATTAATTTTACTCCCTTTGTATTATGATTGAGCAACTTGCTGATGCCGGAGTTCTGGCCTAGGGCTAGCGCATCTTCCTTGTGATCTGGGTTTTCCGGGCTCAAGTCCTGATTGTTCTTTACCCTGTGTTCTAACTATGAGGTGTGTGAAAGAGCCTCTCCCTGTAAAAAGGTGTGCAAGAGCGTGTGTCAGTTTCATCCTCATATGAGCTAGAAGTGAGACTTCTGCCCTTGGGTGCTCGGGGGCCTTTACCCTCAGAAGCCAATGCACAAACTCCGCTTAAAATCGCTGACTTCATCAGAGGGTGTGTCTAAGTCCCATAAATAACATCACAACTTTACTTTATTTTTATTTATACTTATAATAAACAATATTGTTAGACATTATTTCTTATTGGGTACAAAACAATTTATTATTTTATACATTACGTGATTGTCATGCATTTTCACACAATACCTATGTATCGTGTGTTTTGTGGAGAGTAGTTTTTGGCATACGATATTTTGATTAAACATCTGCAATATGTGGCCTTTCTTCTAACCTAAATGGTTTGAAATCAATTAAAATTCATCAAAATCATTAATTTATTGTGATACTCTGTTGACAAATGTTACGAATAGGCATTTATACTCCGAGCATTTAGGCAAAATAAATACCATCTTTAAAATAGAATATAAAATTATGTCTAAAGATTTTCTATTAAAATAACCTAAAAATGGTTCGTATAAATTCCATTTAAACAATAGTGAAACGTCCATAAACTCTTCAGACTACTCCCCCAATATTTCATCAAGCCACCTTATTCAACCACATCCCTTCTTTACAAATAGCATAATCACCACTAACAAATGGAGCGAAAACACATTTTGCAGTTGAAGAGCCCCCCCCCCCCCTTTTACATTCCTACATTACCACTGTTTGCATTACATCTTCTTAAGAGACAGCTGTACCTTAGTACCACCCTCCCTACTCTGCTATTAAATGAATGGTGCAAAAGGGAAGGAGGGGTGTTTTATTAAGTTAACCCCCTCGGAATCTCGGCGCAGTCACAATTAACATACTCTTATTAAAGGATATGTATGCCCTATTGGCTCCTCCATAATACGCTTAAGGCTCCTGTTCTAGATATTGGTCCCTTCAGGGACAGGTCGTTACCTAATTGACCCCTGGAAAGCACTCTATCTTTCTGGATCGTAATGAGGTTGCTTTTTCGAGAGCGGCTTCTAACTTTTCTGTAAGGCAGCAGCGAGCAATGAATTTTACATGGAAAAGTTGTGGGTTTGCATCTTGGAAACTTTTTGCTTGTGAAAGGAATAAATTTTCCAGAGCTGTAAGCATTAATTATTGTGCTATTTACATGGTTTTGTCTTGGTGCTAAACATCTATACAAAAGAATGTACTGAAATTATTATCCCACAATGGCTGCTTGCTGTAAACATTATTTTACTGTATGTGGTGTTCAGGACTGTACTTTTGCGTAGAATAATATTAGATTTACGTTTGAAATTTAACCTTTTTGTGAATTATTTTCTGAAAATACCATCAATTTGAACACTGAATGTCATCATCAACGCTGAAGAATAAAGAATTTTGCACGTGAAAATTCTAATATTGAAATTTAATGAATATATTTCTCTATAGATCTTTAGGTAATTTAACAGGTGCTTTGCTGTTACATGAAATGGTGTTGTTCATTGGATTTTTGCATCGAAAATTACTATACAAAGGTGTTTGAGACTTCGTATTCTTGAATAATTTTTTTAAATTTTTTTTTATGAAAAACAACTAATAACTGATTTTCGAATAAGACAACATTGAGAAATGAATTTTACATATGAAAATTTATACTTTAATCAGGAGTTTTGCGGTGCAGTGAGATGCTAAGCAATGGATTCTTAAATAGAAAACTACTGGATTTGCATGTTTTTTTTAAACACACACACAACAAAAAATGTATTCCATATATGAAAGTTCTAAAATGAAATTTAATGATACACTTGTAATAGAAAATACGCAACTAATGTTGTTAAATTCATATTATTCGAAATCTCATCATCACTAGAAGGAATATAGAATATATATATATATTAATCAATATGCAGTGTCTTAAAAAAGGTTAAAGAAGTGTTACTAAATATTTAAAAGTATTATATTAGTATTATATCATTTAAAAGTATTTTTAAAGAAGTATTTATATATCCACATCACTGGAGGAAAAAAAAAAGATACTAAATCATAATCAAAATTTTAAATCGTTGCGTTGTACTAATCGTAATTTTGAATCGCGCTCAGATGACCAGGATATATATAATGCGCTACAAATGAGTATAGTACGATCCTGATCTTTATTAGGAATTTTCCCTCGTTATTATTTTTAGTCTTGTATTACTATTACAGCATTTATATGTATGAATATTATTTTAACATTTAATTTGAAATGCTATACCTATAAGTTTTGAAATTGGTATGCCAATATCTCTATTAATACATTCTTTCAAAATCAATATATTCAGCTCACAGATTACTGAAATATCCATAAATTTTATATTTATAAAATCTAAATAAATAAATAAATAAATAAAAAATTTAAAAAATAACAGCTTAACGCTTTTCCAAAGTGAAATGCCAAAACTTCTATTAAGATGTTTCACATTTAACTATCTAACTATAACATATCTAACATTTTGGTTCATTATATTCGAAAGAAGCCATGAAATTGGATCAAATTTTGACAATAAAATGCACTCTCCATTTTCAATTCACCCTTGCAAAATAGTCATCTTTTTTGATTTGTCACCTTTCCCCTATTTAAGGGAACTAGTCCCCCCCCCCTATCTGAGGCAAGAGACAGAGCAGACGACTAATAGCCATACGGCTGTTCTTTGCAAATGCCCTCGAGTCACAAGTGCAGATCCGCCCTCTGCCAGTGAAAAGGCAAACGCGTATAATAGAGGTTCCCTTACAGCCAGCTTCGATCCTTACCATTGCCTTATTTATTATTTCTTTGTGAATAGGAATGAAAGATGGAGAATAAATCGACTACCCAACCATTGGAAGAATTTGCAAATGGAAAAGTCGTATTTTTGACTAGTTTCTGGAAGAGGAAAAGGCACACACACACAAAAAAAATCTATAACATATTAATATTTTTTCTTCTTTTTCTGCAAAAGAAAACTTTGAAAAGAAACTCACAGAAACATCTACGGTGATTTGGAAGAATATATACAATTTTTTTTAAAGATTTTTTTTCTTCTTTTAAATATTTTTTTTCCCTCCCGATTTAACAAGCAGCATTTTCTGAAGATTTTTCGACTCGTGCTGGGTTTTTGAGGTTTTGCCAGAAGGTCGAAATATTTGTTTATTATTTACTTATTTATTTTTTTCATTATTATTCGGAAGAAAAAGTAAAGTTGAAGAATGAAAACTGTTATTTATTTCTTCTTGAAAGCAAATAGCTTTTCTCAGCTGTATTAAAGTCGCCTCAGAGTACTTTCAAAGGTTCTATTTTGAAAGTTGTGATGCAGGAGGGATAAGTGAAAAAAAAATTCACAATTAAGCTGAAAAGCATTGTTGATATGCTTTCCTATATTAAATTAACTATAAATATTCAAAATAAATTTCTTTCCACAGCTGCAGTGAAGTAGATTTTATTCATTCCATTTTTTTTTTCTTTCTGTGAAGAGTGAATACCTGGGAAGATTTTTAAATTACTCTAGACTTTTCATTGTTGATATCTTTTCTTTTTTCAAATGTGATTGTTCAAAGTCAAACATATTTTTAAAACTTAACAATTAAATATGGTGTATTTAATTTTTATTAGTTTAGTGTAAATTTTGTTGAATTTAAACAGAATAATAAGATTTTAACTTTTGGTTTTTAATCTCCCGTAATTTATTTCAGCCGAAAGACTTAATTTACTTCTATAAGCATATATGAAAAATAACTCTGACAAGGTAAACATTAAATTTATATTTAAAAGTGGTTCATTTTCTTTTGCATCAATCGTATGGGTGGTGTTTGAAGTGCATCTTCAAAGAAGGCCATTTTCAGGAAGGTAATCTATTTTCTAGACATTAAACTTGTTCAGTTTTATCTAGTTCCTTATAATAATTGTAGATATATTTAATTTTAATAAAAGTCATAAGTATTTGTTTTTGTCTTTAAACTTATATATACCTCAGTTTAAAATTTCAGAGCATTTTGTAAGCTGTTATAAATATAATGTCAAGAGAATTTTAATCTCTGTTGCCTTGTAATTTTCTCTGGATATTACTGTAAAAATAATAAAATATAAAAAGAATTTTCATTATTATATAACTGTTTTTAAGAAGATATTACTGTTCGAATTTAAAATTTTAAATATTTAAAAATTCTTTTATAAACGATTTTTTTTGATGTGGAAAAAATGTGCAAATTTCAAAAAGTTTAAATAATGTCTATACTTTTAAGATAAAGTATTTTTCTGACATTGTGACTAATTGAATTTAAATATTTATGACAAAGTGTTGCTTTTGAAGTATTTCACAATTTTATTCAAATTCTAGAACATTTGTAAAGCAAAAATTAAACATAGTATCTTTTTATTGTTATTTATTAAATATTATAAAATCAAATTTCCATACGCAAATCATTAATATTCTTTTTAAAAAGTAACCTCCTTGAATTTATGTATAACTTATTATTCGCTATGTTTTTTGTAATTTACCTATATTAAGTCAAAAATATAATAAATATCTTTTATTAATTAATAATCAATCTATATAAAATTAACTAAAGAAAGAACAGAATTAAGATAGGTGAAATTTATCATTAAACATTGGAATATAAATTACAGCACTTTCACATTCACGAGTCATCAATTCGCCTGAATGTATAAGACTATGATAAATTTAGTTTATCATACATTATTTATGTCTTTAGATAAATTTAGTTTATCATACATTATGTATATCTTTAGATAAATTTAGTTTATCATAAATTATTTATCTATTTAGATAAATTTAGTTTATCATAAATTATTTATCTCTTTAGATAAATTTAGTTTATCATACATTATTTATCCCTTTAGATGAATTCAGTTTAAAATACACTGTTTATCCATTTCAAAACCAGCTGTTATTTAAATATTTTTTTTTTCACTTCTTAGATAGAGTACAATTGGGGCATTCATTCTCAATCCAAAGAGCGATGTACTTTATATATCTTGCAATTTAAGGATTCTACTGCGTTTTCCAGTTGAAATATTATTATGACTACCATGTATTGCTTGTACTAGCAAGAAAAAAGCTGTATAGCCAAATAAAAGTTCACTAACGAGCCATGATTTTCATAAATATGTGCTTTAAACAGAAGTTATAGTTGAGCCAACTTCACAGACATCAAAATTTTAATACCATTTCATCACGAGGACGTTTGATATAAATGATACATTTTGCATGCACACAGCCCACAAACACGATTAGTCTTTGAATAGAGGTACTCTATTCTTCAGTAGTCTCTATTATATGGGGACTGTATTCCCTAAATAAAAATGCTCGAATTAGCAATTTGTAGACGATAAAAGGAAGACTTTCAATCCACATTCGCGCTGATATTTTTGGAAAACAACAGTTTAAATCGATTTTAGAGGGTCATTAACTTTTCGCTATTCCAAGCAATACATATTTAAATTAAATGTCCCTGGCAGCTTCTAAGTACAGAATGAGAATTGCTGCTTTCATTCATAATATGAGGATAGTTCGCGAAATAGAGAACACCTGTTAGTACAATTATCCCCCTGACACATTCATTGTACTTATCCACGAATTCCGATATCTATTTAACTCTTAAATACCTGATTCTTTAAAAAAATATTTTGAAATGCTTTTATATTAATATTAATTAAATATAATATATTAATTAAACAAATGTTTAGAAAGATACTCTAAAAATTCGATTTTTTAAAAATACGGTTTAGGGTTAAGAAAGAACTTGCTACTAATCACCAATGGCTTTATTTGAGTGAAACAGAGAGATTGGTTTCCCCACAACTTTCTCGGATATTCTCTAATAAATTTTTCACGCCAAGGAACGCCTTGCATGGCACTGGTATACAATAACTACGAAATATTTTTGACGTAAATTCAGCATTTTTACTGAATCTACCGTGTCGTCTTTGGCAAGCTATTTGATAACTAATCCCTAGCATGCCGTTAATAGTATATGAAAATGAGTTTGTGCTTCAGACATAATTTTCTCAGTCGATACAAATAAAAAATTGGCAAAAACTACACTTGTAGTCACAAACCCCCTGTAGAATTTGATATATTTTAATCATTGTGTTATTTATTATTATGTTTACATATTTCTAAAAGTACAAACCGACAGACAAACAACTCTTTTTTAGATTCGGCTTAAAATTTGATAGGTTCTACACTGTCCAATTTTGTGCAGATATTAAATTTTTGTACAGAATCCTATTGATCTAGCTCTTTTCGTTTTGTAATTATCGTGTTAATTTATATTCGGACACCCTGACAGGCGAAACTTCCTCTGAACATATTTGATTGAAAATCTGGTAGCCATATACAAATTTGGTGTAAAGACTGTGTACCAAATTTCAACTATCCAGCTCAAAAGAGATTTTGAATTATCTTTGAAACAGGCAAACACATTTTCCAAAATTGTGTTTCTCGAACCCAAAAAGGTCTAAACGTGGAGAGTCGTCAAAATTTCTAGTTCGAATTTTTTGACGAATACTATACTTTCTCTATACTAATATACAAGAAAGTAAAAAAAAATGTGAACGGGGATAAACATAAGTTTAATTACCTTATTGTTCAAGTAGCAACTTTCAATTAAATATCGTAGTATAAAATATGGAATTCTCAATTGTACAAACAAAGCAAAAAGAATAAGCATTCACAAGTGTAAAACAGTGCTACCCTATAAAATCGATTGTAAACTTTTTAGTATGCACCCTATTGGTGGTAATAAATGTTAAAATTCCAGTCTTATTCTTGTAATATTTTTGAAGATAAAATCTGATATTTTATTTAAAGGTACAACCAGCCTTTAGGGGTTAAAACTATTCATATACAACTCCACTTTTCTTCAATTTAAAGTGAAAATAAAGTAATAGCCCCATACTATCTGGGTCATTATTGTGGATTAAAATGGCAGAAAAATACTTTAACAAAAGCAACCAATAATTTACATCTCAGTTACAATCATAACTCTTAAAGTGTTCAGAAACGTGTTTAAAACTCCACTTGTTTTTCAATGAGCAGATATACATTTACCATGAACCTCCTTATGCTTTTTCCATCTGCTCTGGCTGTGAAAATCACCCTACCGAGATAAACTTGGCGAGCTTTTGTTGTTCTTCTGGTCACGTATCAATTAAAAATGGCTGGAACACTCATTCCTGCATCAGCAATTTCACAAACGTGTTTCGATTGCAAACATCGCCTTGGCTTCAAATTGTCGTAATTATTCCCCGGTGGATGCCTCATTCGGTTTTTTCACATCCCTCCCTTTTCCAAATGAGAGACTAAAAGATGAATCGATTAACGGGCGGAGGATAATGTGGCAGAGTCTGTTTGTTGCGTGAATGTGGAATTTAAAGTCTCTGCGTTATTTGGTTGGATTTTCACTATTTGTTTGTATGCATCATCGTGTATGCTGCTCGGGCAGAGATGTAAATGATGTTGCTTTCTGGTATGCGAAATATAGAGAAAGTATAGTAACCGTCAAAAAAAAATTCGAATTCGAGATTTTGACGAATCTCCATGTCTCCCTGAATTCAAAAAACACATTTTTGGAAAATGTTCGCCCGTGTGTGATAAAGATAACACAAAATTTTGGTATGGAGGCTTAGAACCAAATTTGTACATTTTTATCAAATTTTGAGCAAAATATGCTCAGAGGAAATTTTTTTGTCCGGCTGTTCGAATATAAGTTAGCACGATAACTACAAAACGAAGAGAGCTAGATGGATAAAATTTGATACACATATTTAATCTGTAGTGCAGGCATCCATTCAATTTTAAGCCAAATCTAACCACCGGTTGATTGTCTGTTGGTCTATGCCTTTATAAACAAGTTAATGCGGTCATTCAAAAATGCAATGACTTATATACAAATTTGGTATGTGATGTTGTGACTTTAAAAGTAGTTTTATATCAAATTTTTGTCCCAATCGGTTGGGAAGAATGCGTCTGAAACCAAAATTCGGTTTTTAGATACTTTTGACAGAATGCCAGTGATTAATCGTTACTCGCCACGGATCAAATGATAGATTAAGAAAAAAAAATGCTAAATTCACGCCAAAGGTTAATGTTTCGTAACTATTGTGCCCAATGCCATGCTAATCATTCACTGTGATAACATATTATTAGAGAATGCTGTAGGTAAACCAATCCCCCTGGTTCTTTTATAGAGAAAATGTTTATTACTGTCAAATTGTTTGTAAATTATATTTCTAGCATACATGATTAACAAAAGCTCTCAAAATGCTCTTCAAGATAGACTATTAGACCTAGTAATTATAATTTTGGTATACATTTGTTTCAAAGAAAATTAATAATTTATAGTCATTTGGTAATAAATTGTTTCCAAAATTTAAATGAGAATACTTAATTGAAAATTAGTAAATTTTTCCAAGGTTTTCCCCAGTATTTTAGAGCCTATTACTCTACATTGACTTTTTTAACCACTAAAAAAAAATTCAAAGCATTAACCTTTTCAGTAATATTATTTAATTTCTTCTAAATTTTTATGAATATTTAATTATATTTTACCATACTCTTCATAGTTTTAGTTACTGATTTTATACCCAGCTGCATTAGATTTTTTATGTTTATGTTATGCCTGCAATATAATTTAGAGAAAATTTTAAAAATAAAACAAAAGCAGATGTATCAGTTACGGAAGAATGTTTTGGACAAGAGCATTTAAATCTTCCTTATATTTTTATTTTCAAAAGTTCAAATTCTATGTTTTATTTTCATATGGCTCTCCTTTCCTTTACTAGATTCTAAGTCTTTTTCGAATAAAAACCACATATTTGGGTTAAGCGAGTTAAAGAACAATATTTCTTCCTTAAAATGTCACAAGCTTACAGCAATTATACAAAATAAGTAACTTTTAAATTGAATTAAAAAAATAAAATTACAAATGAGAAAAAATAATGGCTTTAAATTTCAGCATTATTTTGGAGATTCTTTCTATCACATGAATTTATGAAGTCATTGTTATGTTAAATCATATATGAAATTTATTGACATTTTGATTTTAATAATTGTGATAGTTGATATAAAACTGGTTATGTCATTAATATTCAATACAATTATCTTATTTGTAAAAATACTGAAAAATATGGTGTTTTAATCCTTTTTAAATGCTACCGGATATTAGACAAATAATATTTTAAAAATGGATTTTAAATATTTGATAATAAGAAGTGAGATAGTATAATTTTATTTGTAAAATAGATAGCACAACGTGTTTTTTTAAAAATTAGTAAACACCAAAAAAATTAAGAAAAATCTATTCACTATCAAGCAATCACTCGCTTCAAAAATTTATATTAAGAATCTTGAACTTTTCGACTTTTTCGTTGCCTTATTTTATGACGAAATTAATTTTCTTACTTATATTCCACCAATGAAAGTATGCTGATGCCTTAAATTTTGAAAAAAGATAAGACAATGGATCAATAATAAAATAACCATCAGGGAACTGAATTACAAATATTTATTTAGAATATATTAATGAAATCTCTGCGAAGAGATCTTTTCCTTAATGGTTCCTAGTTAGATATAAAAAAATATAAGAAAAAAGCACACGAGAATTAATTTAATTTTATTTTTGAAATTAATATTTTTTGCCTAATTTTTCATGATTTATGACTTGAATTTAGTGTTGCTATATTTTCATATCCTGTTTTAAAGTGATTATATAGCTATATTAGAACAGATCGCGCAATTTTGGATTGTATTTAGATGACTTATTCGATACTAGAGCAAAGAACACATAGCAAGAGCGATATGGAATTCTAAAAAAATAAGAATAGATTGAACGAAACCTTTTCAATGGTTTCATTCGGATTTAATTTTATTACAAAGATTGAAATAAGACTAATATCTACTGGAACTTGAAAAAGGAAGTGAACCCTTTTTTATACATATGCTTACTTACAATTACGAAAAAATAAAAATATAACAATCAGATTAATTTCTTTAATATTTTTGTTGCTCTACAATCTCTATTTGAATCAAACAAACGATATTGTGAAACCGTTCAGAGGAAAATCGATTATATCCTATTATCCAATTGAAAAAATGAATTACCTTTTCAGTGTTTACATTCCCACCGAAAGAGAAGTAATTTTTACAAAGATTGAAATAAGACTAATACCTATCATGATATCTCCAAGGAATCCGGAAACAAGATCAACAAAGATCCAAACTTTCTTACAAACAAAAATATTTTAAAATAAAAACTGGCATTAAAAGTAGTCTCGGAAACTCATTTGGAAGAAAGAAACGTTTTACTACGCAATATCGAACAAACAAAAGAAAGAATGATGGCAAGGGGGGGGGAGAAAGAAAGGGGAGGTGGGTAGGAAAAGAAAGCACCTAAATCTAATTTTACAGCCGAGTGAAAAATATCTACGGATCAAATCCCAAACAATGGAGAAAAAAGTCCCACTCCGGTTCAACGAGAAGAAATGGGGAAGAAAAGAAGAAAAGAAAAAATGGGCATAATCTCCGAAAACAGTGGAATTGAAAACCCAGCGACAGTGGTATTACTAATAACAGCAATCGCCGTTCATTTTTCAATATACCACCTCACGACACAGGGACTGCAGAAAGAATGGGAACGAGAGAGAAATTTCAGCAGAAGGAAGAAATCCAATTTAATACGCTTACCGAAGAAGGTTTGGAAAGCAAAGCATAAAGGCAAAACTGCAGGAGGAATTCGCTAGATGAAAGTGGAGGCATTAATTAGTTGCAGAGAGCATTTGTCAAAGAATGGAACATACAAAAGAATGGCAAAAGAAAAATTCATGGTGAGGAAACCAATAATCAGGGGTTGGCCTGGAAAAGGGGTCGGTGGGTGGAGAAATCTGGTTTCCTGTGCGATCGGTTGGTGATGGAAGATCGTCTGGATCCCCAGGCCTAAGCCAGAAAGGCAAAAAGATTACCGAGGAGATTTGGTGGAAGCAGGTGATGATTTGGTGGTATTTTCTGGGACGTTGTTGTTTCCGATGGCCGTCGGGAATCCTGCAGGTAATTCGGTTGTTTGTTCGTAATAACTGATGTTGGCTTAATTTGATTTGCAACGAGTTGAAATCCTCCTAAGACTCGATTCAGCTTCTCGTTTCGTTTCCCTTATGCAAGCCTGCTGGTAACTTTTATCGACTTCTGTTGTAGGGACTACTGTTTCTGTGTAAGATTAAACTTCTTCGGTTAATATTAAAATTTCTGTTTAATATTAAACAGCTTCTATTTACAATTTCACTTCTTTTTACAAATTTACAACATCAATACAACCCCTGTTTAGTATTAAAAAGATTTAGGTGCTTTATTTTATTCTTATAAGTGTTTTGTGTTAAATAAAACTCTACAATTATTTCTTTTTCTGATAAATAAAATTTAATTCTTTATATGTGGAATAATTATTTAATTTACGAATTAAAACAAGCATACAGTAAAGTTAAAATAAAAGAATGCTAATTAACAACACGAAAATTCCAGCAGGAATAAATCTGTCTTTGCTTCAGTTGGTAATACTAATTTTATCCAAAGCTTAGAGCTATACTAAGTAAAATTTCAGACAAGTGCAGTCAATTCATTTGAAAAACTTAAAATTCAAAGGAGAATATATTTATTTCTCAAATATTGACTGTATATATATAAATTAGAAATATAAATATCAAATTTAACTTAATAAAAAATATGAGAACAGTTTGTACCAAATAATAACACCAGTCATTTTTTAATTTCTTGCCTTGCAAAAGCGAATTGTTATATATATCCACAATACTCGATTTTGAGGTTTTAATGTATTTCACCGGTTTACAACACTTTGAGAAAACATTTTAGTAATTCCATCTATCTTTGAACGCAGTAACTTATAAGCGAAATGAAGCCGTGTAGTGAAAAATATATTTGTGTTTTTTTTTATAAAAACAGTGCAAATCTTATAAAACTTTAAATAAAATTCATCTATGATTAGCATAGTTGCTTATCCATTTAGCCATCCGTTTGATGTGATCCCAGTAATTCCAAAATATAATGGGATTACCAGGATTGTAAATTTGTATTTAATTTTTAAAGCAGATTGGAAGGAGTGATTGTCTGATCATTTGTCTATTCATTTATATGTGATCATTTATATGAAAATTTTAAATGGAAAAATTTCAGTATGTGATTGGACTTACAAAGCTGTAGATGCAAGTTTAAGTTAGAGCCAATCTGTCACAGAGAAAATTTCTGTTACATATTTTGTTACAAATTTATAATATTGTTTTCCAGAAGTATTAGTCTAGTGGTAAGGAAGATAAATTTACAGATATTTTTAATGAATGCTGAATGGAGGCCAGGTCAGTAATCCCTGCCGTAGCGATAAATAAGGCGACTATTCTGCTAGTTGGTGACGAATTTGACATCGAAATTGAAAGATATAGAAGTTATATGAAGTATCGTGATATTTTTATTGGATCCGAAATCTGAGATTCTTCCAGGAAATTCTATATCCATTTGGGAAACTATAAAAGGCATAACGGCAACACGGAAAGAGAATTTTATCTGTGGAGTGTTGTTCGTAAAGCGAGCTATTTAACTATATTTGGAGTGCTATTGTGCTATGGAGTACTACCATCGGTTAATAAAGATTTGCTGTTTACCTATGCAAGTGCTGTCTTCAGGTACATTTCGTCTTTGTTTTGGTACTTGTTTCTTATTTAGTAGAAATTTTTTTCACTGTTTGTTATTTAACTTATTGAACTCCTTGCACCGTACACTTACGTATTTTGAAGGAATAACTTATGTTGAGAAAATATAGGAGAACACTGTAGCCTTATTATTAAAACATTTAAAAAACATTATATAGAAAGAAACGGAAATATGTGATAAAAGACAATAAATATTTTCAGTAGTTCTTTTCTGTTATTCAGATTTAAAATTGAATTTCACATCAGTTCATATAAATGTATTCAGTCTATGTACAGACCATGAAATGTGCAAAGAAGAAAAATAACACCATTTGAATTTCTTGAGGTGGTATTTTGGTATTTACCTATTTACGAAATTTGATGAACATTTGAAGTACAATAATTTTTTATAGCTTCTAAGTTTCCTTTAAAACAATAATTATCAAAATTGGATCCTTTAAGGTTTTAAAAGACATTTAATCAAAAATTCCAATATTTTTAAAAAATTTATTTAAAAATATGTTTTATTATATGTCAATAATGCAACAATGGATTCACTCATTGCATATTACAGATAACCTTTTTTCAGGTATCACTTTTCTTCATAAAAAAAGTGATAGTTAATCAAATTCAAGTTAATCAAATTCAAGAATACATTTCTTCGAACTTTCCTTTATGTATCTGATTCTGTATCTCTGTTTATTGCTCATTAAAAATAAATATCTTAAATTGGTTCCTCCTTTTTGAACAACCTACTATAAACATCATCTAAGAAGCTCTATTGATTTAAAAATTCAATTGGCGCTGTGCTTTCGATTTACATCAAATTAGTATAAATTGAATAGTTCGTGATCTATAGCTAAATACACATCTCAAAGCTGTAAGTACCAAAAATTCTCGCCGACAAAGGGGATAGGGGGTTCTTCTGTTCTACTTTTATATATAAATGGATTTCATTACCAGTTTCCTTCCTCCAGCAGACATTCTAGAGAAGTGCCACTCAATCAAACCGATCCTTCTTTCTCCCCTTCCCGCAATATGGACTTAACACGGTGCCTCGACGGACAGCAGCTTCTTCAGACTAGCTGGCAAAGGTACCATCTGTCAAGAGCTTGTACCTACACGTAAAAGGGATCAAGTCAGACACAAAGCCAAACCAAGACGTGGGGGGCGAGTCCACTTGACAGGAGTACCTTCAGGTAATCCTCTTAGGTTCATTTGCCGCGTAGTTCCTGGATTAGATCCGATCTTGGCCTCTCTTCTCCTCCCCCTTATCAAGTTCTTCTCTGTGTATTCCGTCTTTTGTGTCCCATTCTTTCCTGTGAAGTGGGGGTGTTACGCCTTCATTTTCTTCATCCCTATCCCCTCTCTTTGATGCTGCGATTCGCATATACCATTCGCATATATATGGGGGAATAAATCGTGTGGGTTTGGGGCTATTCTAAGAAGCCTTCTCGGCGAAAATGATCTTATGATCGTAGTACATAGGATTTCGCTTTGCTGTAGCTTCGGAAAGTTCAGTTTGAAATATTAAAATATTTTTAAAAATTTGCAGTTATAGTCTAGATGAGACCATACAAATTGGTGGTTAATTGGATTTTATAAATGTGGCTCTTATAAGGTTGAAGTGTTTGTTTTTAGATTTATGCTTGGCCTTCGATCGCTTTGTTTCAAGTTTTATTGCATTATTTTTGCTATATTATGTGACAGGAGACAGAAATGAAATGTTACTAAACACTAGTCTGCATGATCTCTTGGGAGGTCAAGCCCAAAACTTTGTTCTCAACAGAAGCCAAAAGAGGTCAAAAGACATAGAGACACAATATCACAGATACGTTTATGAGCCCGAAGTATAATATAGTTGTCTGATTAAAAATGATAGCATTCATATAGGTTTCAAAAATTCTTCTTGAAAAAATTAAAAAAATTTGTAGCAAAAAAAAAAAAGCGGTTATTATTTGATTAATTTTTGGAATGTTTCCCACTAATAAGACCATATATCCACCATAGAAATTAATCTTTTCATTTAGAATTTTTGCTTCTCCTTATTACTTTTTTTATCATTAGAAATATATTTTAATATCAAAACCAATCATAGTGTATGAATATAGAGTTTTTCGATCCTTTAAAAAATTAACCCTTTCACGACTAAAGGTAACATTTTTTCCCATTTTAAAATTTATAAAATTTATAATTGGTTGTCGAATTTAATTATAATCTTAATTGCATTTTTTAATACAGAAACTCAACATACAACTGCCGCAACATTGGCAGGAACTGTGGTTGAGTCCTAAGGGTCATCACCAACCATGGTACAACTCTTGCCTAAGGAAGTACGTCCCATCATCGATGGAAGGAGCCATACCCCCATCTTTTCGTGTACCTCCGTTGTGGCGAGAACCAACCACCATGCCGGAAGGTTCTCGTCCTCATTTAGAGGTGCCCCCCTCCCGCGGGATAAACGGGAACGTAAGTAGGAAGTATGATATATGTACTTTGTGCACTGTCCGTCTTTACTTCACAACCAAAAGAAAGTTTTTCGTATAATATTATAACTGGCAATCATTTAGTACAATAATTTTATTTCATAATCATTTATTATTTTAGTTAACATTTTCTTATAATAAAGCAATAAATAAAAGACACTGCATAATAAGACTAACCGCAATTTTGGTACCTTTATAGTCCATTGGAAATAATATTTTCCATAAAATCCCCCCTTCTCACCCGAAATTTACATATTGTTATGTATTTTTCTTATGATTTTTATTTATTTCACGTAAGCTAACAAAACTAAATTATTGTATGCTAATATTTACTCTTACATACTTTGCATAATTCTTCTCTTACATACTTTATGGTCCTGAAAGGATTAGTGGCATGTTCCAGCATACCACCAACTTTATTCAGATACTATTTAATAAATCAAAGCATTAGTTACATAGTTGCCAAACCCTACTTAATAAACTGAACACCAAAAAAAGTTATTACGTTAATTTAATAGCAATTAATCGCTGTCTATATCCCCATCACTCTACATCCCTCCCCTAAGAAGTTCTTCAGGGCAGTGTCTTAAAGCTGTAATGATGATGATGACGACGATAGGCTTTGTTTAATGTCTCATTAGTCGAAGACTAGCTGTAGTTGGGAAGTGGGTTTTAAAAAAATCCAGCCCCCCTCCCCTTTTAAAAGCTTGTATGGACAACACTAATTGATTGGATCATAGAGGCAAGTCTGCCCTTGAGCGAGTGCGTTTCTCTAACAGGCGTGCAGATCCACTTTAATGAGTTGATCATCTCATTAAAAAGCGAGCGATGCTCTGTGCTTTTGTAAGAATAATGAATTCGTTGCCATCGATCTGTTTCTAAAATTAATAAGGAAGAGAGTCAAACGTGAATTTTCATATACAATTGACAAAGAGGCATACCTGTAGTTCAATCGATACAGTTAAGTAAAGGTTAGTTGTGACAGTTTTTTTGGAAACTCCAAATTAGACAAAAAGAATTATTGACAATGCTGATTAAGTCGGGATTCTTTCTTAAATCAATATTAATAAATAAATACTGCGAATTTCTTAGTAAAAAGGAACAATCGAATTTTTGGAACGATAATTAACTTGAAACAGGTTTTCAGGATAGCCAATAGAAGAAAAGAGTAACGTTTTTAAATATGCATTCCTAAAGGGACAAAAATCATTAAGCCACTCTATGTAATTTGTCTTTTATTGACAAAATATTTTTCTTACAAGCGATACAACTATACAGTTAAAGTAAGGATGGCGGCAAGGTTTAAACATAATTGGAAAAGAAAGAAAGAGACTGCAAAACAATTACCTCATTATTTATAATTTGTAAGGGATATTAATAATAATAATATAAGGGAATAAATTATGCAACCTTTGAATGCAAAATATGTCCAACAAAAACTAATTTAAATACTAATTTCTGTAAGGTTACATCTTCAGAATAGTCCATAGTTTTACTGCAACATTTCCAAACACAGATCTTCACTCAACATTGTATGTCACGAAGAATACAAGGAAATATTTTTTATTTGCTTCTTTCATTTCAAAACAGCGGAAAAAAGGATGCATTTTTTAATTCAATTCAATTTTAATTTATTTCAGTTTTATACAGATAAAGAAACTGCCCTCCGATTCTTATTGTATTTATACTGAAGGATTTTAATTTGTTTTTCCATCTCCAATCTCGTTTTATAAAGTTATTATTCTCAGTTTCATTACATAAAAATATTCGCACTCCGTTTTACATGTTGGAGGAAAAAATAGCTTTCATTTGAATTGAAATGTGAGCAATAACTAACCGAACTCATGATGCATATTAAATACTGAATTCAGAAAGACTAAAAGCGAAATTAATTTAATAAGCTTGCTTTAAAATTGTTATGAAGGTATTGAGACTAAAAGTGTTTTTTTTTTATTATTTGTGTTTACTTGCGTTTAAGAATATGGGGAAAATAATTTTAAAATCCTCTTTGCGATATTATTTGGGAATGATATGTTTAATTTAAGATCCTTTGTTCTGTACCTTTTCTGCCATTGAGAAAAAGATGAGCAGACTGCGTTCTAGACATGTCTGCATATTTTGTATCTTTTACTAAAGTAAGCCGTTTATTCCTTCGCTCTTTTTCCTTGTATGCAAGTGATTATGTTTTTAAAGTTAACTACTGGTATTAATTTCTTATGCGAAATTTGATTAAATTGATGGACATTATATGAATGATTGCACTGTAAATATTACTTTACGAGTAATAAAATATTAATTAATTAGTTTTATTACCTTAATACTTGAAATAAGGTGAAGCATTAAAAATGTAATTTTACAGATTATAAAATATTAACTAATTACTTTTATTACTATAATACTTGAAGTAAAATGAAACTTTTTTTTCCTGCGAAATACGCCAGGATTTTTCTTTAGTTTTTTTAAAAAACAAAATCTGACAATATGTTGAATTTTAACCACCGTTTGTACTATGAATGTTTCGAAAAACACCTGTGTGCTTATAACCTTCAGATCGTGGTATAAGACACCTACGCGAGTTTACAGCATTCATCCAAGTATTTTATTTCTAAAACACCAAAGCGATATCTCATCATCCCTTAAATTATAATTTCTTTATCAAAAATGGAATAAGCATGCACAGAATCCATCTATCTTCATACCACTTATATTCATGAGAGTTCATATTTACAATAATTATTTGCGAAAAAAAAATCTATACATCACAAGGACATAAAAAAACAAACAAACAAACAAACAAAAACACTGGAGTAAAATTTTTTCCTGTAAAACCAGTTTTACTGCGACAATAATATGACAGCAGTTAAGTGGGAAGAAAGAAGGCAACAAAGTGCCATCTGGTGTGGAAGAACAAATTTCTACATTCTCATTCATTATATGATTTATAACGGACGAGCTAAATATTAATTAGTCCTAAGAAATATAAATATTGAATTAATTTCTTTAACTTTGTTGATCTTTTATTGAGAAATAATCAGTAATAATGATATTCGTCAAAGGAATTTCAGTAAACAATATAACGTAATTAATTAATTTTACGTAAAGTTATCTATTAGTAAATATACTCCGGTAAGCGAAAATGATGTCTGAAACAACACATTTTATCAAATTATAATAGAATTCGATAATTCAAAATGTTTGAAATCTCCAAGTATGTTACTTCTCAGCCTTGTCTCTTCCAATTACATTAGTATAATGCTATTGTGTAAATTCTCCTTAGGGAATGTTAAATATTCGAATTCATTATTTATCAAATCATATTAAATAAAGGCTGTCTAAGAAGTTCGAAAACTACCAAGTTCAGATTTGGAATATTAATTCATTTACGGTCTTTACTTATGAGAACATTCAGTAAACGAACAAAACGTAGATAATTAGAGAAAATACTTATGGTTTATAATCTTAATGAATTTATGAAATTCAGGATATATTTTAGGATCAAACAATGAATGCTCGAATATTGTATTCCAGACATCAGACATTATCGAATATATAGTACTTAAATTATGTTAAAAATGGAATTCTGTCTATCTAATTGCAAAATCTATGTATTTAAAATCTGCAAACGATAAGGAATTAAAATCGTGCAGCTGGTATCGTAATAATATAGAATAATACAATTTATGAATGCTGAATATTTTCCAGCTTTTATTGAAAGAATTTTATTAACTACTTTTGCTCAAAAATACTTGCTTAGTATATTGTTATTTGTAATTCCCTGTTATTATGGTCGTGTTAAAATAGTAAACTAATTAATAGAATAGAATTTTGCTTAGAAATTGACACGATTAGCTTATTGAAGAAAATTATCGTTAATATAATTAATGTTTGAATAAATTATTTGCAAAGAATTTAGAGGAATGCTGCTTTCAATAATTTCTTAAAATATTCTTTTCTAAACTTTAAAATAAAATTTAGAAAGCGTTTTAAAATTCAATTCAAGAATCAAAGCTCTTTCTAATTTTCTGATTTTCAAAAACTTGCATTTAAATCAAAATATACATAAATGTAGTTAAATTAAAATAAAAATTTATAGAGATTTTACGACACCAAATTAACCATAAAATCCTTGTAAATATCAATCAATCTGTTCAACATTTAATTCATTGTTTGAAATTTATATCATTAATTTTTTTTAAAAAATTGAAGGATTTATCAACAGCGTGGATCATTCTATAGATTTAAATAGAATTTTCGTCAACTTTTAACAGTTCCAATGCTTTTATGATTACCGGTTCTAAAAATTGCAATTTGGTCAAAATAATCTACATCATTATTTCATTGTCGTAGATTCAGAATTACATTTCGGCACAAAAATTTTAATTTAACTATTCTCATCAAATAATAATTAGTAATTAATCATCTCATTATATAATAATAAAATTAGATTTTT
Organism: Argiope aurantia; assembly: GCA_026543865.1. Classification (NCBI taxonomy): domain Eukaryota; kingdom Metazoa; phylum Arthropoda; class Arachnida; order Araneae; family Araneidae; genus Argiope; species Argiope aurantia. The sequence goes on from JAPMOR010123150.1 coordinate 94,832, forward strand.
TTAATTAGCGACGAATCAGAACGGTTCAAAAGGGAGAAAAAATAAATATTTTGCTAAAATATTCTATAGTTTTACTTCATTTTAGTTAACTTTATGAAATCACCAAACTGTCATGAAATTTAATACATTTGAGATATTTGATTTATAAAATGTTACTTAATATTTTTAGAGAAATAATTGTGTTTGAAGATTAATTTTTAACGACTTTTCAAATTCTTTGCAAGTATTTTTTATTTGTTTTTTAAAAATTTATTTTGGATTTCAGCATAACTTATTGCATTTACAATTTTTAACCTTGGATTTTCCTCCCTTTCTTACATAAAAGTGTTTATATAAATAATTATTTGCTTTAAATGTTAATTTTTTATTTTTATTGTTGTTTTCACATAATAATCTTGCGCGATTATTTAATTATGACTTTATAATACGCTACCATTTTCAAGGCTTGAATTAATCTTTATGGGATACATTTTGCAAATGATTTGTTGCAGTATTTAAAATGTGCACATACATAAATATTTCTAAAGCGATTTTTTTCTAAAGGATTTGTGGCAATAATTAAATAATTTCTTTAAAATTTAACTATGGAATAATTTTTACAAATATATTTTTAATAATTTAAAATAAACGAACACGAATTGATCTAATTGCATAATATTTTTAAATATTTTATTGAAATAATAATAACTATTAAAATCATTCAAATCAATTTAAAATTACTAAGAAAATTTTACAAAGTCTTATTTTAATAATGTAATAATATAGTTTTATTGCAAGTGATAAAAATGTTTATATAAAAAACGAAGCGAACTCGAAAAACCAATTTGTCATTACAACAACCAAAGAATGTCATGACAAAATCAAAAGAAAAAAAAAGTCCGATACGAATTAAATAGAGTAGATATAAAGGCATCTTTCATTTTCAATAAAACCTAAAGTTAAGCCATCTTGTATTAGAAGCCTAAGCCAGATCGCGATAAGACAAAAAGTGACGAGCAAATGCGCGGAAACAGGCAGTTAGCAGATCGATTGGCCTATCGGAAAAATCCCCCCCACTGCATAATTGGGCCTGTCAGGGGCTGGCCCATGATTACTCTCGACATGCAGCCCGTCACTCAGAACGGTTGCGCCAAAATGCAAACTGACTTTCTGGAGGAATGGATCTGATTGAATGAAAGGGATAGCGTCAGAAACACGCACCGGGACTTTTCTTCTGTCAACTTTGATTTCAAGAGGAAACACGAAGGCTTGGGAAATACACCATTTAGACAGAGCCCACACACGAAAGTGGGAAAACTTAGGGCAGTTGGTAACTTCTCGGATTCATTTATAGGATATTTCGTTCGTGTGTCCTTTAATCAGTGTTTGTCTTGGGCGTAAGATTTATTTTGAAGATAGACATTGAGCACATCAAAGACATGCAAGGGCTCTTTTGTGATAATGAAGCAGTGTCAATTTATACAATGTTTGGTCTTAATAATAAGAACGTAGTACGTACAATATATATTAATATATATCTTTTTTATACGCTTTTATTCAATTTAATGTGTTTTATATTCATAAGGATAAAATTAGTTTTTTCAATCATTTTTCGATAGAAGGTTTAGAAATTCTTTTATTTGCTCTCCTTAAATAAAATTACCTATTTTAATATTTTCCTTCATTAAATATTTATTTTCAATGAATTCGAATTTTTAAAATTCATTGAATGCTCTTAATTACGTAATTATTTAATTGAATACATACCTTGATTAATCTGATAACATATTTATTCTCCAGGACAGCATATTTGAGAACAAACTGATTGAAATATTCAATAATATTTACAATAATGAATTCTTAGTTTAAGGTTAAAAAGGGGAAAAAAAACTCTTTTAGGACAATTTTAAAGTGCACTAATATTTTTTTATTATTTTATTACTATAATAATGGATTGTGTGGTTTCTTGCGATCATATGTTTATAATTTTGCAGCAGAAATAAAAATCCTTCCATTCTTAAAGAGTTACATTGATTATTATTTGGGAAGATTTAAAAATCTGGCTCAACTTTGAAAAAATCAGTAATTCGAAAGCTCTATTCGAAAAAAATGATGTTTATCTAGAAGAAATGGAAATGTAAACTAAATGTTATTTTCAGAAAACTAAAATTTATTAGGTTCCATAGTTTACAGTCATGGCAAATAGATGAGAATACAATTGTTAAAGAAATGCACTACTTAGTGTAAGACATTGAGTGAAGTAATGAGTAACAAGTCACCCTTCTTTAAGCACTGAATTATCAGATGAAGAATCAAGCTTTATTGCAGTATTCAGCCATCTATCTGGCGACACAATAGATGAAATTAATTAAATTACATTTCATTACATATTTGGCTACATATTGGCTTTATTAATTGCTAAGCAGCGTTTCGAACTACAATGCGATTTTTAATATACACTCAAACTGAAAAAAACAACAACTGCATAATATTTTCTATGGCTGCAAATCTATTATAAATCTTTCCTTGAATAATGTCCTATTTTTCTGCAATTTCTAAGTTTAATAAATGAAAAAAAGTCTAATGCTCCTGAAACATTTGTTCACTTCAATCATATTAATCCCGTTTTAAAGCAACATTACAGCTGGTGTGGGAAGTATCCCGTTATTTTGAACCACGGTCGGATGACCGAGATGAGACCTGAGCTGGCACCCACTTCCACACCAAGCCACCGGGAAGACGTTTTACCGCCGGGGATTTAATGTGCACTGGACTTACACGCCGGTTCTTTGATGAAATCTAGTCTCGAACCTAAAGCCCTCCGGTTCTGAAATCGGGACCTTACCAATAGGCCACAGGTGCTCTCAAACCACTGTTCAGGAGAAGAACTGTTTCTAGTTGACCAATTTGCTATAAAATTTAATTAAAGATCGAAAAAATTACTGTAAAGTCATAGTGCAAAATATTTCGATCTATTTAACAAGCTTAGAGGATAGCAGTTTTACTATTCCGTACGTAAAATGAATAATAGTTACTACATCAGTTCAAATGCCATTTCTAAATAAAACGTCGGAGTTAAAGAACACTTATAAGATACGCAGACAGAGAAGGGAATTATGATATTTCTTAGCATCCTATATATGCAAAGTTTAATAATCTCTCAGCAGAACTGAATAATTCCATTTCAGCTACAAAATGTCACCATTTTATTGTTTGAACTGAGAATAGACATGCTATTTATGTTAATAATTTTGTATATTGTTGAGGTCTTGAAGTGAAATTTGGAAAATAAACAATAAAAAAAAAGCAGCGTTTTACATAAATGCTTCAAATTTCCTAACAACTAAACATATGCATTCATTTAACTAAATCCGAGCACTGTCTGTTCGCTTCAGGTCTAACAGCCCTACACTAGATGATATGCAAATTTCTAAACTGGAATCTCAACACATTATTTCCTCAAAACAATAGACGTTCGAAATGATGTGGCCCAGCATCCCACACTTTGCGGTTTTCTTCCAACATTCTTCCTTCCACTATCTTCCCCGCAGCAATCCTACAGCCTCACAGCTCTTCCAATGTCCAGACCGATAAAACAGATGCCCGCTAATAATTAATCTTTCCATAAACAGCGGACTCTTCAATAAAGCGGGCAGGCATCATCAGAAAGTGCAGTGTGGCATGGTTGCTCAGTTGGGGCCCTGGCGTAATGAGTTGGCTTCACTCGGCACATCTTAATTAGCCTCATTATATGATGACGTGGCGCTAGTCCTCCTGGCATTAAATTATTCTATTAATTTGAGAAGGTTAGAGGTGCCACGAGCGTCCGTTTCTGCTGAGCTCCGGACGAATCGGACACTCTTCGCTTTGTGCTCATCCTGACAGCAAAATTAATGTCAAATACCTGCTGTAATTGCTGGCAGAAACTTTAAATTATAATTTCTTATCTTTCTCTTCCACCTTTTTTTAATTGGAAGGATCTGTAATAAAGGTGGTAAAAATTATGGGTAGAAATCTTCCTCCTGTTTTAATAATCTTAATGGTACAGTTTTAATTTTTAATTATGGCAATTCAGAAGTAATTCTTCTGTAATAAAGATGGTGAGAAGTTATGGTAGATATTTCTGTTTGAAATTAAGTTATACATTTCAAATTTCTTATCATGGCTTGAAACTTTTTTTAATTGAAAACATCTGTAGTAAATAATTGCTAATTTCTTATCTTTCTCTTTTACCTGTTTATTAATTGGAAAGGTCTATTACAATAAAGATGGTAAAAATTACAAATAAAATCTTCCTCCTGTTTTAATAATCTAAATGGTACAGTTCTAATTTTTAATTATGGCAATTCAGCAGTAACTCTTCTGTAATAAAAATGGTGAGAAGTTATGGTAGAAATTTCTGTTTGAAATTAAGTTGTACATTTCAAATTTCTTATCATGGCTTCGGACTTCTTTAAATTGGAAAAGTCTGTAATAAAGATGGTAAAATTATCCAGTGTTAACCGAAGTGGTACAATTCTAAATTTTAATTATGACTAGTTAGTTTTTTTTTCTATGGAGAAAAATGCACATCGTAATAGAGATGGTAATAATTAATAATAGAAATTTGGTTTGAGTATAAAGGGTTGCCTTATAATTTCTAAACATGTCTCGTGATTTTTTTTATTATTAAAAACCACATTTTCAATAAATGCAGTAAGAAATGTAACTAGAATTTCTTATTCAACGAAGTCACAATTATAAATTAGAGCTATTCTTATAAACCTAGTTTGTGAATTTGTTTCTGATAAGAAGGGTATTCTATTTAAAAAAGGTGGTAAAAATTGATTATAGAAGCTTTGATTTGATTTTAAATAGTTTAATTTTAATTTATAACAATCATTTATAATTTTTTTAATAAGAAGAATATCTTTTTGTAATAATGGTATGAAACTATGGCACAAACTTTTATTTAAATGAATGCTAGAGCTCTCAAGCATAGTTTTTAAAATTTATTATTGAATTTCTTTTTGTTAAGGAGAATTAGTTCATCAATAAAAATGCCAAGAATTATTAGAAGAAATTTTTATTTAACTCAATGTCTATTTATAAGCATGGCTTCTGAATCTTTTCTTATAAGAAGTATATCCTCTTTTATAAATATGGTAAGAGTTGCTTGAAAAAGCTTTGGTTTGAACTCAAGTGGTACAGGTACATCTTTAATTTGTTATCGTGTTTTGTGTTTTTTTAATAAAAAATATCTCACGGAGAAGGGAGACTGAAGTAATATAGAAGTATATATAGAAAACTTTGAAGAAAATAATTTAATGAATAGATAAAATTTTATTTCATTGAAATTTAGGATATATTAATGATAAGGATATAATCAATTTAGGATATAATCAAAAATTATTTATATTCAAAGCAGTTTTTTGTAATGGTAACAGATAAATGAAATTCACTTTTTCATTAAACTGAGAGTAAAGAGAAAATATATTTAAAAATTATTTTGTAATGAAATGACCTCTAAGGTGTTATTTAATACTTAATTTAAAATGGAAAAATATAAAAAAGTTCTCTCGTCATTTTACAAATCTAAGAGAAGTTATTTAAAGAAGATACACTTTTATGAAAACTGCATGCATTATTTTGTGAATTTAAATTTTCATTCGATACTTCGGTTTGAGCAATTCCTTATGAAATCAAAGCTGCGCCTATACAAAAAAAATCTTTAATGAAAATATTACACAAAAATTGTAAATCGATTTATCATATAGTATTAAATTAACAAAGAGCGAAAATGCAAATTTTAGGAACAAATCGTATTTACTGACACTAGATATTCATGCGCGAGTTAGAAAATAAAAATGTTTTCAGAATTTAAAATAAATATCATTTGGCAAAACAACAACAATAACAAAAGCGAACTTCTTAAAATAAGAATTTCGCTTGAAAACCCATTTAAAATTTAGATTTGCCACCGCCTAAAAGTTATTTCCTCGGCCGCAAATAAACATCCAAGCGCTGTATAGTGTATTCAATGAAAATTTTAAATCACTTACTTCCACTTGAAAACCTATCAGAATTCACAAATATTTAAATGAAATGCTAAACGGTGTATGAAAAACCGAAGAACAAACCAGTTATCATAATTTCCAAATTCCGATGTGTGACTACATTTTTCCCCTTTGCTTCTCAATCGCCAAGAAAATCTCAGCTCTGCAAATGAAAACATGAATAAACATTTTATTCTCACACATACAGCCTGAAAGATAATAATAATAATAAATAAATAAATAAACAAAAAAAAAGAAAAAGAATAATTCACTCCAAATTCAAATAGAAATCCATTTTGTCAATTATAGAGCGTTGCTTCGAGTCCACACATAGACTTAGCAGATGCAATTTCGGAAATTGATTTTTCGAAGTTCCACCGAAACAGGAGAATAAAAAAAAGAGAGAATGAAGTATATGTATAAAAGTAAAAACACTTCAAGTTGAAGCGAAACCTTTCGTTAATTATGTATTCATATATGTAAATTGGCCACCATGGTTGTGCGGCGCTGTCCTGAGTATCTACGCTAAGAATTTGCCTTCTTTTTTATACAGTAGTAATTGATTTTTCATACAAAGCACACAAGTAGTTGTAGTAGCGGCATCAGCTCTGTTTTTTTTTTCTTTATCTGGAGTAGTACTTCAGTTGGTGACGTATGCTTTATTTCATCATCACGGGTCTTGTTTTATTTTTGCGTTACATGAAGCCTTGATCATTAATGTTTGATGTTTCTGATGCAGGAGGAAGATGTCCTGACGTTCAGGGACTAAAGATAATGAGATAGAGATTACACCCGGTTTCGGTAGAATGGAACGCTACCAAGGCAGCAGCTAAGATTATTTTGTTAGCCCTTAAATGAGTAATAGTGTCTCACATGCTCGGGTTGGGGAAAATTGCCCGTAGCATAGTACAGAATGATTAACTACACAAAACTGGTTCTAGAACCTAGAGGCATTCTAGTTCTTCTAGTTTCGATGAAATGTACTTCTGAATAGACATGAAAAGTATTTATTTATAAATCAATAAAGAATATAAAATTTATTATGTAATAAGTACGACATCTTTCAATTCCATACGTATACATTGCTATTACATGACAAATCAATATAATACTAACAACAACTGTGCTTTTTCTTCATCTTAAATAATACCTCAGGTAAAGATATGTATTTTATTATCATAAAGTTTGTTTCGTTATTTCGTTACATGAAACATTGATCATTAATATTTGACATTTCTGATGCAGAGAGAAAATGATGCGATATTTTGGGACAATGAGAGAAATGAGGGTAGTGATAATGAGATAAAGATTGTAGCCGAGGGCATGAAATCTTATTAAAGGAGCAGCCAAGATTATTTTGTTGGATTTTATATGGATAATAGAGTCTGCTATTTTCTGGTTGAGAAAAATTCTTTTCAGAATTTATAGCAAATGCTTAATAAAAAGTAAAAATAAAATCTCCAGATTTTAGAGCAATTTTTTTCTTGTAAGGAGACGGATTTAAAAAAAAAAACACAACTATTTTCAAAAGGAAAATTTGCAAAAGGAAATGATATTTGTCATTTTATGCCTATATTATTTTTTTATATTAGCATTCAAACCATGTAATTAGTTGCAGAAGCAGCAATATTTCTGATTTTTCTCTATATAAAGTAGGAGTTGATACTTTTACTACAAGTACTATTTTACTATTTGAATAACGCTGTAAAATTTCGCATATACAATATAATGTATTTCATACTTTTCAGAAATACCATTTAATTAATAATTAAGATAATGCAGTTTTTTTCATCATCATGGGTCTTTATTTACTATTGTGTTTCATGTAATTATAGTCATTAATAGTAATTAATTAATAGTTTCATGTAATTATAGTAATTATAGTCATTAATATTGGTATTCTGAAAAAAGGGTAAACAGTTCGATACTCTGGAAATAAAAATAATAATAAAGGCATTTTCGCTCTCTTCTCTGCAATAGGATGTATCTAAAACTGAATCCAAGATTGTTTAGGTTTATAAATAGACAATAGCATCTGACATATTCAAACCTGCAGAAAAATTGTCCCCAGAACGTTTAGAGAGAGAGAGAGAAAGAGAAAAGAAGCGAAAACAGAAAATTTGAAATTTTATATCTTAGTGTTTTCTAACTGGTAGCGCATTATGACTTGAAAAAAATGCATTTTGTCCATAGAGAATGTTTTTTTTACATTGTAAACACAGCCTCACACGTTAAGCATAAAAACAGTATTATTCACCATACTAGATCTGTTTTCTATACTGTATAGGAAGAGGTACTTGAGTTGATGACATAGCTTTATTACATCAGCACGTACGGTATTTTATTTTTGCGCTTCATGACTATTTAATACTATTATCGTTAGTGCTGGACATTTTTGATTCAATGATGAACTAGGGCAATCCCGAGAGTAAAATTAATGCAGATCGATATTGCAGCTAAAGAAATAGAATACTCCTAGTTGTGAGCAAAGATGCCTAACATTGTCAAGTAAAGCACATAAGCTTATCGAATTTAGAAATCATTCTAAATTGAAATTGGAGCAAAAAAACAGAGACTTTTACGAATGATCACGAATAAACTGTTGTCAGACTGCAAAATAATGTGAAAATAATATTTTTTTTTTATCGGAGCGGCTTTTCATATAGTGGTGTATGCATTTTTAAATATTATGTTTCTTAATGTAGTACTTTTTTTCTTGTACAAAGAATACGAAAATAAAATATTGTAATAGAAAAAAAAATTCGAATTCGAAATTTTGATGAATCTTGACGTTTCAGACCTCCTCGAGATGGATAGAATTTGCCATTCGGCAATTTACTCCACATGTATAGATTTCTCTCAAATTTTGAACAAAAATTAAGAGGACGTCTGACTATCTAAATGAACACAATAATATAAAAAAGAGAGTTAAATAAATTTAACACACAGATTTAGCAGCTAAAATTCAGATTTCTATCAAATCTATCAAAGAGTTGACCATCTGTCGGTCAGTACTTTCGCATGTATATAAACCGAATGATTTAAAAGCGCAACGTATTAAAAAATAAATTCTGATACGTGATATTGTGGCTGCAATTCAATACAATAGTTCAATATAATATTCAATATAAAGAAAATCCAATAATTCTGTATCGAATTTCCTTTCAATCTTTCGAGAAAAAAATAGGTATTCAAAATATACAATCGATTTTCTGAAATTCATGTATTTAACTGCAGCTCAGCGATTAATTGTCAAAAAAAATCGCCAAAGATCACACTCCAATAGTCTGGTTTGTAACTACTATTCGTCAAAGACATGAAGCTAATAATACACAAGTACGTTTATTAGAGAATATGCGAAAATTTCGTGGCGATCAATCTGGAAGCCGGGCAAGACCTCGAAATCCCGGAAAATTAAATAAATGTACAAAGTTTTCTAATATATTACGTGAATTATAAGACATATTTGATAATACATCCAGAATTTCGCTGCCAAATGCACATACTCACTATCCATATAATTCGCTACTATTGCGTTTCAATTCAGCAAGCAAATTTAAGCGATTCTCGTTCCAGATTAATGAGGTAATATTTAGTAAGACGGCAAAGAATTAAGTATGTATATAATGCAATAATTAGGTCCTTAGTTAAGTAGGCATATAATGTAAATACAAGGTTTCTGAAAATGTAGAAATTAAATGTCTATCAAAATTTGATGTTGAAAGATACTTTGACGAGAAAATCATTATCAATGCTTTAAGCATGGAAGAACTGAATTATCACTGAAAATTTGAATGACTATTTTACTGAAATATTTTGCAATCAATGATCCTGATGAAGTGACTGGTCGTCAGAGGCAGCTAGTAAGCAGAAAAAGCGTGTTAAATGTCTACCTGAAAAAATTTTCTACATAAAGTAAAACTGAGATCCAAACATTTAACTTTGTGATTAAAATTATAAATCCATTTAATACTTATGCCATATGTGAATGCTTTCATGTAGCCAGGAATTCCAAATTACACATTCTGAATGCCTGCTTTTACATACTATTCTAACAAAAGCCAAAATTAATGGCAAAATTATCAGTACAACTGTATTAGTCTTTAATGTTTTGAATATTCACAAGTGATTTAATATACCAAAGCAATCTTCAAAATAGGTATAAACTGAGATCGTAAAAATGATCGTCGTTTCCGGTTTGCATAACTACAACCGAATGATACAATTGTGCAACTTTAATGTGTGGACATGAATTATATAGTTCCTTTCATTTTAAAACATCATGTGGTAAATGATATCTAAGATTAATAGATTTTTATAAAATCGCGAATCATTAATTATTCCCTTATAATAGAATTAACGGAAAAAAAACTAATTGAAATTAAATAAAATAACATAATTATAAAGAGATTACAACAATTGTGAAAAATGAACGAGCACATAAACTGATATTTGTTCAGTTTTTAGTTAAAAAGAATATAAATAAATAAAATGTCCTTCTAAAAGCGACTCCAAATGTTATTTTGAGCCGTTGTGTTTAATAATATTAACAAAATTTCTAGGTAATGGTATGTTACAGAACTGATTAAAAACGTAAATGAACTGTACAGTAACACAAGCATTCTATTCAATTACTTAAATAAAGCGTTTCGCCTTGCACTTCGAGTCACTTTTGTTTACGAGAAACAACTTTGTTCTGAGCGCAGGAATTATCTTGGCGTCAGAATACCGTGAATAGTTAAATAGTTCCATCAGCACAGAGAATATATTTGCATGTTAATAACTGCAAACCATTTTCCTTTTTGGTCACGCGATCCATAGCATGTTCTTTAGAGAAAAAAATCTATAGAACAGGATTTTCTTTCAGAACTTCATTCGAAGCTTTATATCGTTTGGCGGTCGCCATTTTTTTATATGAGTGAGGGGGAAATTTTTTTTCTTCCGACCTCCTTTTACGAAAATGGAAGCGAAAGGGATTCTAACTGCAACCGTGTCCGCAACGTGATGACGTGTCCCAAATGACATAAATGCGTGCATTATGGAAATGAAGAAACACGGTTTTGAAAGACATCATTTTCAAGTTTATTTTTGGTCGAAGTAAATTTTGAGTGGAACACGCTCGTTTGTGTATATTAAAGCACCTGGCCTGCTCTTTTGTTTAGAAAAGAGCCCTTCAGATAGAAGAACTTGAAGTTTATAATATTTTTTTCTTCTGTATGGATGCGGAATTAAGTGTTTTGAAAAAAATAATTTTCTTTAAAAAGAAAAACTGTTAAATATAATAAAAAAAATCTAGATACTAAGGTTACTTAATCTTAGTTTTATTAAAATAATTTTAAAGAAATAGGTATCTTTTGAAAAACCTTTTAGTTTGTCCTATTTTATAAAAATTTCATTATGCTCCAAAGATAAGAAGTTATTTATTTTTAGAAAATAAAATGGCTTTTTATAATCTTTGACGATTCTTTTTCGTGTGAAATTTTTAAAATAATATAAAAGATTTATTTAAAAAAAAAAGCTTTAATTGTTTTAAAATTTATTTTTCCTAAACGTTGTGAAACTAATAAATTCTCATTTGATCAATTGTCGATTTTTTTTGCAATTAAATTGTCTTAAATTTTTACAGTCAAAATTTTCCTGTGTTTTATATTATGACGATACATCACTGATATATTTACAAAATCAAAGCAAGTCGAGGAACAAGAAAAAAAAATTGTTTACTATATTTCTTTGAATGGCAAAAAACTGAAGTTGACTTTTATTTCAGAGCAATCGATCTTGAAGTTAAGGAAAACGAATTAAAATTGCTTTCTTTCTTTGGAAACAATTTTATTTTCAAAACTTTGAGATGGTAAAAATATCTAATTAAAGATATAAATCGTATATTATTTTGAAATACTTGTCACAGATATTGCATGGATAAATTGAAAGGAAAATTTCGCAACTAGCAAGCGTTTGACCTTCTGCACGAAATATTTTTATTAAAAACTATTAAAGCTAATAATATTAAATGTATAAATAAATATTTCACAATTAGAAAAATAATATTTATTAATAAAAGTGAAGTTTAGATGAATTATAGTAAATATGAATTTTGAAAAATTTCTAAACATAAATAAGCCTTTTTCGTAACATAAAATAAAATTCAATTAATCACAAATTACAGTCCCATTTAAAAAAAATTAAAAAATTAAATTTTTACTGAAAATATTAATATTATATATAAGTGTTATAAATGTACAAGAGTTTTTTAAATTATTTCAAAATTTAACAATTGCAACTATAATTCCCAAAATATTAATTAAAATATTTCAATGTTAATAAAATTAATAAATTAAAATATTTAAATATTATTAAATACTTAGCCTACTTGCAATGAGTTTCGCTAGCTATTTAAAAAAAATATTGAATGAATGATTTAGAACTAGATGCTTTCAAAAAAGAACAATAATCAATTTTTTGAAGTTATAGTTACCAATTTAACGCTCTCTTCTATGATTTGATTTTCAAGAAGATATGTCTCTAAAATAATCATGGACTAGTGTCACCTAAATTGTTTTCTGAAAAATAATCATAATACATATTTAAATATAATGACAATTCTTAAATAAAAGACCTTGGTGGCTACTGTCAAAAGACATCTAATGTCTGTCAATTTTCTTAAAAAATAATTTTACATTTGAAAATATTTTCTTTAAGGTTAAGTGTCTACTACATCGATTAGGATATTTGTAATCTTTTTTAATTGCGATATTATAGTTAATGTTTTTTTTTCTTTTCATATCGGTCTCCGAATAAAACATGTATTAAGAAAATTCCATTTTTTTTTTACTTGTATTAAAATTAATGATCCTAAAAATAATAAAAAAATCGATGAATTTCGAAACTATTTACACGATTGAGACGTCATAAAACATCTTAAAATTCATAAATACCAATAAAGTTTAAAAGCTTAGACTTGACTTGTTGATTATAAATAACGAAGCCATCATTTCCATTTTCTTACTAGACTCATGTCTCAGAATAACTAAAAAAAAAAACCCTCACATGACCACCCAACCACTTAAAAATCATCAAGAATCCACATTATTAGCTCATTGTGCGTCACTTTTCTGGCAAGGCTTTGTTGCACCATAAATCACATAGCTCTGCAAAACGTAGCAAAAATAAGTAATCATTAATCTTTTCACGTGAAAGGCACACACGCATTCGAATGCCTCAGTGTCGTCGGACATCCATGGCATGGTGAGTCGTTAACAAGCGTTTAACTTGCACTGTCTGAAAGAAGGATTGCACAGTAGCACGAGAAAGATATCTCCGATGATTTGGTTGATGCTATTGGAGTTACAACATTTGTTTGGTACTGGAATGTGTTTGTGCTTTGTATCTGCTAGTTTATGTGTTTGAATTCGTATTCAACTTGGAGAATGTGAGAGGTATTTTTACTGTTTAAATACTGCTGTATAAATTATAAATTGGGAAATATTTTTTACGACATTTATGATGACAAAAATCGTTGAAATCTCTCTTCAAGGCAGACAGATCTAGAGTTTCCATATTTGTTATAAAGTGACAAATACGGAAGCTCTCGTCATGGATATAAGGGCTAAATAAGAAAAGTTTTACCCCATATTTTATTTTTTAATAAAAAATCATTGAATATATTTATGTTTTTCTCATTAATTTAGGAAAATATCATCGCTCGTAACCTTATTCCAATCTCTTAAAATAAAAAGTAGGTTTTCAGTGATATTATTTATTTATCTGAAAGACAACAAACTTAGGGGGTTATATTTTGTGTTAAAAAGCGATAGTTGAAACATTCAATATATGGAAAGTTTTCTTCGCCGAAAAGTTAAATATAGATAGAAATGCTTATTATTTCATTTACCTGATTCGACTGTCAAGCGTTTATTTTATGTGCTGTTAGATTGAGCTGTCTTTGGCAATAGGTCAGATTGAAATTGTTTACCAATTAGTTAAACCTAAATTACATAGAAATGATATAACTATCTTTAGAACTTGAGTTTTGGTACTGAACAGATTCAATGGCTTTTGGAAATAAAAAGAAATTGCGCTTTTTCAAAAAGTAAAGTCTGTGGTAGGCTTTAAAAACATAATTCAGTTCAAGTATCCATCATTCAGTCTTTTGACACTTTAGACTAACACATCAATCATGAGAGTTTTGGATGAAAAGGAAGAATTTAGGTGATATGCTTAAATAGATATCCGTGTCATAATTCATCAAAAAATGAAAGCTCTGGTGATCAAAACGCATTCTACTTTTACAAGATATGCCATCCCATAATTGGTTAATGGACAGCACGGGGTTTTATTTTTCCGTCAATCTTTTTTTAAAATTTTTTTTAACCTTGAATATTTCTGAAGGGAACCTGAAACACGCTTCATTTCCATATCAGTAAATTAATATCGTTTCAGCTTTTGTATTCTCTTCTAACAAACAGAATATTTAAACACTCATTTTATATTTAGCATTAAATAAAAAATTAAAATAGGATTATTATCATATAGGTTTCAATTATTATTAGAATGTTAATAAGAAGTTAGTATTATTATTAGTAATATTACAAGTTAGTATTATTATTAGTTAGTTATTATTTGAAGCATTGATCGAAATCATTGAACAGCGTGAATTAATAATGAAGTATATTTCTTTTACTTTAGAATGCTTACTTAACAAGACTAATTAGCACATATTTCATGTTTTAGAATTTTATTTAAAAAAAGGACAGTTACTAAAATGCAACTTACTTTATTAATAAACACGTAAGATAAAATTTATTAGTCAAGCAGAAGTTTATATAAAGAACATTATTCGATTTCTTTCTGTAGAATGGTATATCTAAATCGGACAACAATTAATCAGTCAACAGTAATTCAGTCAAAGAATCTATATTTGGGCGGTAGAACCTCGCTAAGGGGTGAGATGCGGATGGAGGAGCACCTTTCCGTTCTTCATTCTTTGACCTTGATTTCACCTCATTAGATGCTTTTGCGTTCCGTTTCTTCGAGGGCATGTGTGTGTTGTGTCTTTTCTGATCGTGCTATTTTATTATAACTCAAAATTGCGCATTTGTTGTTACTGTAGCTAGTTCAAGAGAGAAAAAATTGTGAGATTGGTACGAAAAAATATTTTAGATAATATCATTAAATGTGACTGCGATTATCTATATTAATTAATGAAAAAATGTTATCAAAATGCAATAAAAATTAAAAAAAAATGTTTTAACTTTAAACAAATTATAATTATTTTGTAAAAAAAAATGAATTGCCGGGTTTTAAGAACCGAAATCCTCCATTTATTCATCGTAATTTCACGTTTAGACCCAACATAGTAAATAAAAATTGTTCTAAAATATTTGATTACGAATTATTATCTTTTTCCAACAATATTACGAGTTATCCCCAGTTTTTACGCCTCCTGAGTTCGTGTATAATCCGAGTTCACTTTATTGTTAAATGCAAGCGTCTCTTTATTCCATCTTTCCTCTCATCCTTATTTTGACATCCGAACACATGTGCAAAAGCACAAAGGGTTTTAGAATTTTCGAATGAACGGTTAGGTAACTCAAGTAACCAGCAGAATTTTGCATACATGTAAATGACAATAAATACTACAAAAAGGATATGATCTAATCAGGAGATTAAATAAATACGTAAATCGAGAGTTTAATTAATACATTTAGTTCCGATTTATCAAATAATAATTGTTATCTTAATTAAAGAAATTTTATAAGCTCCATCTGCATGTTTGTACCTTTAATTTTGTTAAAGCAAAAGACATTTTCAAGCATGTTGTTTTATGAAGATGAATGAAATTTTTATTTGTAACTTTATCAGACCTTTAATAATTTTATGTGTATTTTTTACGCTAAGTAGAGGCAATGATACCATTGTCCCGATTTTGTAATGAGGATGTTAGGAGTTCAAGATCCATTTTCTTCAAATTTCGCCCATATCAGTTAATTTGAGCTTACTTAATCTGCCAGGTTTGGATGACATGCAAATTATCGAAAGGAAGCTTCAGATAACGAACGTTGGAACGTGTCGTTGGAACGTTGGTTTCACAGAAGAACTCTTTCAGGTTTAAGCTCGGCGCGCTGATGTAGCGCTTTAGCTTGATAAGAGAAGCTTGTTATTTAATTACGATTGCAAAATCACAATGTCTATTCCAAAATAATTCTCATATTTCTTCAAAACGGAATGGGAATATAATTATTACAGTTAAATTAAGCTAGCTGCTTCTATTTATCCAATGTATCAACTAAGTAGACTCTTTTTCTTTGCCTTGACGTCAAGCATGTCATATCTACCACAGTAGAAATCCTCAGCATTCTATTGTTGCCTAAAATAAATAGCAGCAATTTCTATGGTATGATTCGACAAGAAGTTTAAGTTTAGAAAGAGACTGTTGATATAGATATCGTCTTCTTTGTTTGACATTATCCACAGCTGAAATTTATGACCAGAATAGCACTCGAACATACTCTCGAAAAGGGGATCCAGTCTTACGAAATTAAACCAATAATCATTGGAAATTGAAAACAACAATGACAGCTAACCATAATTCGAAACAGAAAATAAACTATAAAAGTGACAAATGTCCATACGCCGCTAAGACAAATTGTCTCGATTATCTAGCAAAATTGAAACACTAAAAACTTAATTCAACAGATCCATAAATTTCTCTCAAACCAGGAACCACTTCTGAAAAACGGAGTCAGCCATTCTTTTGGGGATTCCTTCCCCTTTCATTTTCACGTGCACCACTTATAAATCCGAAGCTGCAAGGTATCAGAAACACGCATATACACTTAAAAAAAGAGTAAAGGAAAAGAAACATCTACCACGTTAATAAAGACAAAAATACATTTTTAAAGCATTGAATCAAAGAAACAGGGCGGATAAAAATAATCCAGAAGTAGCAGAAAGAAAAAGAAGAAGAGGCCGTATTTCTTTTCCAGTCGCTCCCTTTGTGGCAATTGAGAACAACTCCACTCGTCTTTAAAAGCCGTTTATTCTGCCGAATCCCGACCGGCCCGTATATTAAAGAAGCAGCGAGTCGGTGTTCCTTTATAATGTATTATTCATTAAAATGCTTTTAAGATGACTCCAGTTACTGGAAGCATGTCTCTTTAAAATTCCACTTCCATGCGTTTTGTTGGGCGAAAGTTCCGTTGCGCATTCTCCCGGCTGGAAATGTGGTGGTTCGTGCTGTTTTTTAATTTCTTAAACTGCTCTCACTTAAGATGGCTTAGAATGGATAGTCTCTGTCTTGTTAAATCTGACTCATTCATTGGATTGTTTAGTGTGGTCTGCGTTTCAATGTGGTTCAATGTTTTGGAGCCAAGATCGGTCAAAATAGTTAATTAATTATCTTAATTACAATTTCTGATGTATTGGATTTTGTTTTGTAACTTTCACGTAACATTCTCGAAGCATTGTAACGCTTTTCTATTATGTTATTAAGCCAAACAGATGATTGCCATTCATGGGTATGTATTCAAAACATTTATAGTCATTAATAGTGATTAAAACTTTCTTATAAAAAACGAAAGAAAGAAAGAATAGTCAAAACAATGCTGAAAGAAATTTAAAGTTTTCTTTGCGTACATAATAAGTTTTCAGTTGAACTTCTCCTTTTTTCTTTTCACATGGCCAACACCAATACAGAAGGCCTATTTCACTACACTCTTTATGGACACTTTCAACTCTTTCATTGTTGCACTCAAGAGGGTTTTTGGGACAAAGTCTATGTCATATCCCAATGAAACTCAAGAAATAATTTCTATTCAATTTAGCCATTACATATGCAGATCCTAAATATGGCGATAGAAAATTCATTAATGGAAAAAATGAAAAACAGACACTAGAATGAAATAGAATGCAATAAAAATGTTGTCCATGTGATCAAAATAAGTCATTATGTATATATGTATACCGCAATAAAGCTTTAAATTTTCTGCATTGAAATTGCTATGGAAAATCCAAAATCTGTTCTTCTAATGTATGAACACAGTTTTAACGAAACTTTATCCTACATGAGTACTAGTAATAAAGCACAGATGAAAAGTACATAAAATAGTACTTACAGAAATCAATAACAAATAAGCTGCAAATAGCAAATACTTATTAAATAACCGAAGTAGGTCAAAATGCTCAAAGTGAACTCTATAGAGAAACTTCGCTCAATTATTCGCTTGAGTTAAATTCAAATAACTTTAGTTCAGTTTCTTGACTTTTTATAGTTTCTATGATAGGACATAGAAGCTACGCGAAGAATATCGTATTTTTGCTCCTAGTTGAGATACCGTCATAAACAGTAATTTAAAGTGTTTTCATCATTTTAGTAGTTTCTCGAAATTTCATTTTTGTCAGTGAAGTTGCCAATTTCATCGCCAAGTCCGGGAGGTTATGGATCCGGCATTCATTGAGCATCAGTTAGATGAATTTTAAAACTCTCTTCCTTACCATGAAATTTACTGTGCAGAGTATCAATATTACACATGCTTAACAATGTATTTGGTTGCAAGAAAGTTAGAAACATTTGTAATCGGCGCAATTATTCTGAATAACCCCATATAATCGACTTGGTAGAGAATGAATTGCTGTTAACAAAAGTGTTATTCATTTTACATTTAATAAAACTAATATAGATACCGAATTTTCAAGCATAAACAAGTTACTGTCCTTACTGATCTAGATTCTCTGATTAATTAATGTTTCATTTTAAAAGAAGCTGGTTTATATATAGAATAGACAAATCAAAAGAATTCCACCCTCATTTTATTGGCATTTTTGTAGCTTTACTAACGTCTTAAACAGATTAAGTATTTTTTTATTATTAAATCATCAAATACATTAGAGAAAAATGTATCTTTTAAAATAAGCAAGAAAGGATTAGCATAAAGAAATCAAGATGTTATATCGTTTCTTTTCTTCTGATTTAAAATGCTTTCATCTTCATTTGTCAGAATCCTTGCTTTAAGAGTCCTATAATCGTAATATCAAAGTAAACATTTCATCACACTGAGATTCTATGTACCAAATTTTCGGTCAGAAGATCTCTCAGGTCACAAGTTTTTATTTTATATATTATTCTTTTACCTTATAGCTTGCTAAAAGCTATGTCAGTGTGAATAATAGAGGCACACCCATGTTCCAATCCTATATAAACCGTTTAATCACACTGACCGTAACACACACGCACGCACGCACACACACACACGCACGCACGCACGCACACACACACACACACACACACACACATGAGCATATCATATTATTTCCACAAGCTTGCGAAACCACCCACCAGATTTCAGGCAAATTATTTCCCAAATATTGGCTATCACAAAGTGACAATTAATATCAGTATAAATTACATTGAAATTGGATGAACATCTGCAATTTGTGATGTAATTTGCGAAGCTAAACTCATTTTTGCATTAAATGGAGATTCCCAATTTGTGCGCCTCGTAATCCTGGAAGGCGAAAATAATGATACAATTGGTAAAAATACTTTGAAGAAAAGGAAAATGAAGGAAAAAAACTGAACAAATTTTATTTCCTGCAATGAAGTCAAAAAACACCTTCCGATCAACGGTTTAAAAAGGGAACAAAAAAAAAATTCCTGGAACAGAGAACATGCGGGAATAATCTAGTCAAATCTGCTTTAACGAGTATCTTTTATAAGAAATTCGCTTGTCCTCTCTTTGAGGCTCAACTCCGGCGAAACCCTTTTTAACAGGAAAAATCCGTTTAGTACAGAGGAAAAGAGAAGATAATTAGCAACTCATGCTACGTATTGCTGGATGCATGTAATAATGCTCAAAACATAATTGAAAAATTAATTAGAAAGCAAAATGAAATTAAAATGAATCATTCAAATGAAACTTGTAATGTTTCAGAAAAATTTTACCATTTTGGTCTTTCTATTTACTTTTTATGATAAACAACGCAAACTCTTACTTTTTTGTAATAACCAAAGTTCAATTAATAATATTTTTAAACAGAATAAAAGTTTAACATTCCAGAAGCTTTAAATTAAAATTTGTCAAATTCTGAATAAAATATAATCGATAAATTGAAATGAATAAAATATAATCGATAAATTGAACTGAATAAAAGAATAATGTATTAAGAATTAAATAACATGTATGTAATACATTTCACAAAGTAAAACAATGTGCAGATAGTTCTTTGATTTTCTGCAATCTTTTATAGCACTGAAAAAATATAATAGAGGGTAGCACAATAAAATAAGAATTTTTATTCACTTAATATACATAAATTTTTAGATTTTTATTGTTTAGTAGCAGATTGGAAGACAAGTATTCAACTGTCTCGTGACAATAAACACTTAAAAAAACAACTAGAAATTTTTTATTTATATGAAGGTCGCTAGGCTAGAAAAACCAACTCGAAGGAAAAACAAATTTAAAAAAAAATGGATAAAAACAATAGCAAACTATCCCGCAAAATAAGTTTCCTTCTTTTTCATTTATGAAACATTGCCCTATTTGTATTCATATTTAAATCAGGTACTATCTCGCTCCAAAAGAGAAAGGGACGAAAAAATATTTAATAAGAAACTTTGCATTGCAAAATACCTCACTGCAAACCTGGATGAAATACGAGGCATACGCCTGGCTTATATGCAAATTCGAGAATCAGAAGTAAAATATCAGAGAGAGAAGCATTTTTGAATGGCGCTTTTATAGTTACCTTCCAAACGTATATGAAATATTTTCCCCCTTACCTATTGTTTAGTTTCTATGATTCTTTTAAGAGATTTGGAATGTTTTCATTTTTTTCAATATAATAAATTTTTACTCAAAATTGAGGAAATTCTTTTGCCTTTATATGCAGCAGATGATACAGCAGCTTTTTTTAATTTCAAGGAATGGTTTATGGAAGATTCGAAAATTTTGCTAATTTATCAAATGTCCTAGAAATAATCGTCCGCCCTGGATTGTATTAAACTTACTGAAGGGATATTTATCTCTGATGATGTCTGAGCTAATCATGGTACAGTCATTTACAAAAGAAACTATTTAATATCGCATCTTCATAAAATTGATGTCAATGGAAATGGATTAGCGGAACAGGTTTGCTAAGATAGAGAATCTAATTAACTACTATCTCAAAAAATTTTAAAGTGAAGAAATCCAGATTTTTTTAATCATTCGATTCAGCATGTCTTTTTATGTATTTGCATCAAATTTCGGTCTGTAATTCATATTAGTTCTTGAGATGTACTTAATTTTGTTTGCTGAAATCACCTCTCAATAAGGGCTATCCCAGCTGGGACCGTATATTAAAAGTCTCAATTTGTTAATTGAAAAATAAAACTTTTTTCGTGTTTATATTCGAGGAATTTCAGAGGAGCAAACACAATGCAAATGCTCAGAATATAAGTATGTTTTTTATTTTCAAAATGTAAATATTTTTTTATTTTATTTAAATACTGAAGAATTTTTATTATTTTAAAAATCAACATTTAGTCTTTTTTTAGTTGATCCCACCCTAATAAATCAGCCTATATCTTAATTTTTTATGATGAATGAAATACTATGTTTAACTCATTTTTTTTCCTTAAAAATTGGCTGATTGGGGAAATGCGAATAGCGTTAAGATATTTTTGACCAATGAAATACATAGTAGTTAATTAACCATGTAAATTAACTCGGTTAATAAGTTCGTCTATTTCAACAAACCTGTCCCCTCGAGTCATTTGCATTGGTACCAAATTTATGAAAATGCGATAATAAATAAGAAAGATGCAGAGGTGTTTCTTTTTTTTAGATACTTTACAACGCTTGAAAATGTTATTCCAAGTGTTAAATTATATTCTCAATCTACCATATTTCAAGCAAATATTGAATCTCTTATTCTATCCCGAATTCAGTATATAATTGTCAATTAATTACATAGAAAATATGTACACTTATTTCGAAGAATAATTTATTAGAGAAAGAATGTCAAGTATTTGCTTCCTCTAATTCACTTATATAATATTTATCTATTATATGATATACGTAGCATCATTGCTTAGAATGAAATTATTTACATTTTTTATTAAAGATAAAGTAATTGTTTCATAAATTATCATAAAATTAGCGTTTCAATTTTTTGTTAATGTATTATCATACTCAGATAAATGAAAAAGAAATCTTTCAATCCACAAATTTTCAATATTATAAATTTAGGAAACGAAGGGAAAAATTATGGAATTATCAGCCGTCGTTTTTTATGCATCTTTAAAGTTTAGAAATTTGTTATTGTTCTTGATGGATCGCATTTAAAAAGAAAAAATGTATACTGAGGAAAATTCAAATTTTTAGCACATCGTTCATACTTCAATTAAATATCTCGGAATGCCCATTTTGTCTTATTTATAATTAAAATATTTCCATTGAGAAATTCAAATAAAAATTATTTAAGATTTAGTATCTGAAGTTTAAAAATTAGTGTTAGTTTAAAGTTAAAAAATTAGTATTAGTTTAAAAATTAGTATCTGAACATTTCCTTTTCAAACTTTTATTACATTTAGAATAGAATTATCCGATTTCAATTCATATCGAAGTTAAAAATGTTAATGAATTTCATTAAAAGATGACTATTAATTAATTCATTAATATCTATAATCGATAAACTCTTCATATCGAGGCAAAGTGAGAATCTCGAATTTTCTGGAACTGTACATTTTAAGACTCCGATTATTAATCCTTCAAGCCCTTAATTAGAGCATGCTGGAATAAAATTTGGTTAAATTGAATTGTTTTCCGAAAAGTTTTAACTATACATTATTTTTATAATATGTTTTATATTTCCATTTGCGTTTATTTACTAATTAAGGCTTTGTTTACATATTTTATGATACATAATTTTCCACCTGCTCCAGATAAAATTACTGTTATAAAGCGTAACCGACTGCCTTTATCTAGTCATTTATCCAGTGTCGAACCAGAGAAAGAAACCGATTATACAATCCAAACTATGTAGACGATAATAATTCATCGACACCACTCATCAATAATAAATTGCCTTGAAACACGCATGCGTATTTCTGCAGCACACGTGCTGTCGTTGGAATGACTTTCCAATAACGGCAGCGGAAGTCGATTCTGTTTAATTTAACAAAAACGCGTGTTGCAGCAGCAACTTCATTCACTCCGGTAATAACACCAACATAGAAAAAGACATAAATGCATTCCATATTATGATACTTAACTGAAAATGAAGTGGTCACAGTGTATATTAATAGTTCATTTCTAGTAAAACGATCGCATTTGGTAGGCTTAGCAGACTGTCTATCTCATGAACCTCAAACAATGGAACTTTTCCGTTCCGATCGCTAATAAATATTGACATTCCATTGACCGCGCCTTACTCGCTGTCACGTGACATACGTCGTTACATTATCTATTAGGGACGGGTTTCGGATTTTTATTCGATATCCGTCTTGGAATAAATGTGTTGGCGCGTTTGCCAAATGCCAAATCGCCAGTCGACGCCTTTAACGACCACCACAACGAAAATTGCTGTGAATCTTTGATATGAATTTGGTGATACTTTAATGAGTATTGAAACGAAGTGGTTAGTAATGGTTACTACGATTGGTTCATTTTATCGACTTTTTTAATTCTTGGTATGCAATTGTTGAATAAGAAAGAATGGCGCGTGCGCGTGTGTATGCGTGCATGTGTGTGTGTGTATACGTGCATGTGTGTGTGTACGTGCGTGTATATGAGTGTGTTGAAGAACTTATAATTTTTTTTAAATGCTTGTAAACTTTTGAAGAAGAAGTTGATTGAAGGAAGTTCGAATATTAGAAACCAATCATAATTAGGGAATATCGACATATAATTATTTTCAGAAAATGTTGCAGAAAAATCCAAATATCCCGTTGTTTCAAATTAATTATTGCATAATGAGTAGTGTTTTTTGTAGTAATCAGTGAAGTTAGTTCGTGTTTGTACACGAAATTGTATTTAGATTCATTTGAACACAGCTTTGCAATAAACCAACCACTATTTTGTAGATTTTGGTTTTCGTGATTGTACACTGCACCTTAGAATGTTTAGAATAATTATACAAAATTAAAATAATTGCCGGAATTTCTTATCAGACTGTGAAAGTTGGAAATTTATTAGAGGCAAGCATAGCCATAGAACTTAATCAACATTCAAGACTGAATTAATTCCTTAATGATTCTTAGGCAATTCAATTCTTGGAGACCTTTTTCTTATTACTAATTTCTAAAACTGGATATTTATTAATTGATTTTAATTTTGATGTCCTATTTTGATTATCTATTTATTCGACTCTTCCATTTTGTACAAAATATTTTTCGACCTGTTCGCGAAGTGATTTTGGGTGTTGTAGTACATTGTGAAGATGTCACTACAGTATTGTTGGGTATATTTTGTTAATAGTGTTACAAACTTGTAATTTTGCTTCCAAGCGCGAATAGTGTCATCGTAAGAAAGACCGTTTTACAGTCATCTGTATTAGATGCTGTCAGATGCCGAGCCAGTGATCCCAGAGCTTGGCGATAAACTTGGCAAACATTTGGCCATTTTGGCGACTTTCGACAAAATGGATAATGCTCGAAACTTCGAGAATTTTGTCGATCCATCCATTAGGAACCGAGATACGCCTGATTGGTCTAGAAGATTCTAGCCCAGCCTCCCGGAAACTATATAAGGCCGGCACTCTCAAGCTGGAGTGAGTAATCGGAGTCACCGACAAGTAATGAGTCGTCGAGAGGATAGAGAAGCAATGGCAAATTACCAGCGTTGTGTGGAGCGAGTACTGAACTCCTGTGTGCTGAATCCTGTTGTCTACTGTGGAGGCAGCGTCGTATATTGTGTGTAGTAGCAAGTTGTGTGAGGTAGTGAGTCGGCAGCTAAAGCGAGAGAAGACAGCGAGGAGTTCAGCCGTTTGGTGAGACCGTAGAGCGAAGCTCCGAATAACCCCTCTCCTGGATTCCGTCTAGTCGCTTCATGTGCTGTAGACGATTACTACTTGTGGACTACTGTTGTCTGTAGTGTTCTACTGTGTGCTGTCCTGTGTTCGTCTCTGCTGTAAATATTTGTTTTCTATGTACTCGTCCTCTGTGTATTAGTGTCTTCGTGTTAATAAACGTCGTTGTATTCTACTGAGGTCTTCTAATTGTGTTTTCTTCACCATACACCCACTACCAAAAGGGCCTTGTTGGGAAGAAAAATACGTAACAATAGGGTAAAAATTAGTTTAAACCTTCTATAGTCTTTCAGTGAAGTAATCACCATTGTGAACTCCTATTTTCCAGCAATATAAAATATTAGAATTAACTTTTAGATTGGGGCTTTGGATATGGTTGAACTATCAATTTAAGTATCTTTCGAATTGTTTGGTAGAAACATGTAATTCTATACTTCTATAATTGAGAGTTGGTCTTTCATTCTCCGTAATCTTGTTATTTAAGCGTTTTCCAATTATGATTTTTGATTCCGAGGATGACTCTTAAATAAATTTGAAAGAAGCCACTTGATGGCATTTGGTTCCGAAATGCGTTAGAGATTCTTAAAGCACCAGGCCACGCCAACAGAGACATGAAAACAATTGTTTCAAAAATTCTACAACTTCCATATCTCTGTTGTTGTTGCTAAAAACTTCAAAGATCAGTAAACATTTCAAGAGAGTTTATTGTTACATCAGCAATAATTTTATTTAATTTTTAATCCTTATATTTATAAAGC
Source organism: Argiope aurantia (assembly GCA_026543865.1). Lineage (NCBI taxonomy): Eukaryota > Metazoa > Arthropoda > Arachnida > Araneae > Araneidae > Argiope > Argiope aurantia. The sequence continues at coordinate 120,612 of JAPMOR010123150.1, forward strand.
GATAAAATTTTATAAAAATGCATAATTGGATTTTTTAACATAATATTTTTTGATATTCATGGAATTTAGATTCTAAATTCGTAACCATCTCAAGTTTTAAAAAAAATCCCGATAGAGTTGTTGGTTCTTGATTACATAACAGCTTATAATTTCATTAGCGGATTCATAATTAAAATAATATCCGTTAAAATAGAAAGATTTAAGTTATTTCTTAGCTAAATATTTTGCTTAATTAATGAAATGAATTATGTTATGAAATTTTAAGAATTCCTTGAGTACTTTAAAAAGTACTCAAACGTAAAACCATTAAAAAAACTTATACTTGTAAATACAGTTTCTAATATGTATTTTATTATAATGATTCTTATTGCACACAATTTCTTTAGAAATATTAAGAAGAGAGGAAATTAAGAAGAGAGAAAGAAGATTATATAAGTATACATGGCTATATACCTCTAATAAATTGTTAAACAAGTAATAAAAATATACATATCGGTACATGCAAAAAAATTTTTTTTAAATATATATATATATATATATATATATATATTTCACAATTTTCACATTTATCACAAAACCATTTCCCATTTTTTTATCTTTCTTTCCTTACCATTTTGGTACTATGTTGTAGCAGTATTAGTTTTTAAGTAATGAATTCTGTTTCTTTTATCTTTTAGATGAAATGTACTTAAGCCCTTTTAAAATTACTTTGCTTATATAAATTCAGAAATTCATTTGAGTCGTATTTTAAATGTTCAGATAAATGCTTTCTAAAAAAACTGAAATGTGAAGAATTACAGATTTTTTTAGATGAACTAGATTTGAAACACTATTTAAAAACATATTCGGAATGTATAAGTGGTAAAAAATTGAAATTCTTTATTAAAATAAAAAAATTATAAATATTGTTCTGTAAGCTTAAGAAATAGAAAGAATATTTCTACAAACAACACATGCGGTGAAATACGAAAATGGCTCGTAAAACGTTTAAGGAAAAGAATAACAATAAATAAAGCGTTGAGATTTTACACCTCTTTCATTTTTCTATATTATACAATAGCAAGATGAATAAAAAAAGTTTAAGAATTCATTACACACACAGACGCACGCGCGTGCGTGTGTACGTGTAATAATAACAGCAAAATAACGAAAACAACTGTAATTTGTAATGCACTTTTAAATATGTGATAAATATATAGCAACGTTAAAAGCAAACAAAGGCCCGAAATTCTATGAATTAGAAAACTTCATGAATACCAAATCAAAATTAATCTTTTAGTCTTTCTAAGTGAATCGAACAAATGGTGAACATTAAAAAAACTGCATCGACAAATACAAAATAAAAGAAATACTGAAAGAATGTAATGGAAATAGTTTCCAAAGAATCACTGAAATAGAGTTTCCAAACCTCTCAGCTCACTGAATTTTGCTACAAATCAGTATAAAAATACAACTAAAAAGTGAAGTTTAAGTTCCCATAACTACTTTTTATTCATGCTCAACTCTGTTAAGACATATAAAAAAAACATGTTTGAGTTGGTAGATAGCAAACCAGAAGCTAATATTTTGCATTGGAGAAAATATTCTTAAACTACTCTCAGCATTACAAATGGCACTGGACAACTATATATACATATAGATGTCAACAAATATCATAATATATTGACATAAAAAAATAAGAGGGTCTTCATCTTTTGAAAAATGTGCTTATATTCTCTCTTATAATCGGTGTAAATTTAAGATTGATAAAACTTATCTATTTAAATTAATGGAAAAAGACGCTACCATATATTCCCAATAATTTGAGCGGAAAAATTTTGAAAATTCTATTTCGACCCCCTTTTTACTTTATTCTTTGATAGTTTGTGAAAAATATGCCCAGACTATCTTATTTCGTGTTTTATGCTTGTTGATAATCAGCTGCGTATATATGTTGATAAAAAAAAGTGAAAAATTCTGTTTAAAATTCGAAAGATATTCCTTCCGTTTCCCAAGAGTATCAGAGCTTCTGATCACGTTTTCTAGTTTGTATTCCTTACCACGTTCGACGTTTTTTGATATACGATACATGTTTACTCACTTATTTGCATGGAAGTATCAAATCGTAACTGCCAATTCCGTTCATGAATTCAGGGCTATTTTCATGCGTTCTTCTGTCTAGGAATTCAAATATTTGGATGTTTTTCTTTAAAATGTTTGGTGAGCAGCGAAAACCTGCTGCCTGGAAACTTGTAAGGATCTTTCTATTAAATTCTGTCAAACGTTTTGAGCTGGTATTAGTGGTGATTTTTTTATATATATTTATAATATTCATGCCAAATAAAATTTAGATTTTCTTTTGATTTAATTTGTCTTGGAATAAATACGATTAAAGAACAGACATGAGTGCATGGATGATCAGAACAGTGCCACCTGCTGATGGAAATCGTGACTAGTTTATCTGAGCTGAAATACCAGCCGGTTTACATGTGCCTACATCGCTAGTGCCCACATTTTGTTAATAATAATCTTAATGTTTATGTTTTTTTCATTTGTATTGTTTATTTCTAATGTGAATGTTATAAATATAATCATTTTAAAAATGATATCTCTAGGTCTCTATTTTTGATGGAATGAAAAGATGTAAGGATTTTTCAAATGTAGACATAAACATTTTTTTTTGTTTATATCAGCAGCATTTCAGGACAGTTTTAAAAAATATTATATTAAAATAATGGCATTCATTTGTCAAAAAAATAATACATTGCAAGAAATTATTTGATTTTAAGTAATTAATTAATACTACAAGGATACTTCTATAGATACTCATCTATCATTCTGGGAGAGCTAATATACAGGGTGTCCCATAAATATTGGGACAAACTTTAAGAGAATGTAGGGGACATCACAAGGATTCAGATTTGCATAGCAACCCGTGGTCCGAAAAGCCTTCATTCGGCGCTAGGTGGCGTTTAAGGAAACAGACCTGCGATCGCCCACAGAGGAGTACGGAACATTTTACGAACATGGAGCTGTCAGATATGCACCTGATTTAAGGATCGGCTGAAGAAATTGCCAGAGCGGCTGAGAGGTTGTATTGGGAAAGGAGATGCACCGTATCGCCAGATGTTCAGTAATTTGCATCACAATTTGTGTGAGTATGGGTCGTTACGAAGTAATAGACATAGTGAGGGCAGGCCACGAGTGACTTGAACTCCCAGGATGGAAAAAAATAAGTTGTATACCGTTAGAAGGAATCCGAGTGCCAGCGTACGAGCCGTCGCTACTACTAGGGTTCACAGTTTTAACATCTATAGTGTAGACACCAGTCACGTTTTGAGACAAATCCAACTACGACTGTCTGCCCGTCTGTACTTTCAGAAATATACATATAAACGCAATAATTAAAATATGCACTGATTTAAATATATCAAATCTGGTATGGGAATTTCTAACTGTAAGTGAAACGTTTCATCAAATTTTTGTTTCATATCGGTTTAGAAAAATGAGTCGAAAACAAAAATACTGTTTTGGAATAATATTAACGCATGCCAAGAATCAATCGCGAAACATCTCGCCAAGAATGTCACAATAGATCCAGTAAAAATGCAAAATTCCCACCAAAAGTTAATATTTCGTAACTATTATATACCAACTGCATATAAAGCTTTCTCTGAAAGGAATTTTATTAGAGAGTACGGAAAATTTTGGAGGGTCCACTATTTCTAGTTTATTATTTTAATTGAGCAGAGTTCTCTGAAGATCAAAACATGTCATATATTCTTACAAGACATGAATCAGCGGATCACCGATCTTCTAGATAACTTTTCTTTGTAATTTGACGTTAATTAATTGCATACCATCAACTATATTTCAATTCAAAAATTCTAATAAATATTAATTAGTAGAAATTCAAAGAAAAAGGAAACACGAGTCATATTTTTTTTCTTCTAAAAACACTGTATTTTCTTTCGATCAGAATTGCCTCGCATTTGCTACGGACTACCTATTCTTTATACCCCACGGCGCACATCTGAAATTTAAATAAAACGACAATCTTTCAGTTTATTTATGTATGTTCTAATATATAGTACTGCTTCAGAAGCTTTTTTTATATCAACATGCTGGGTAGAATATTTTCAAACATTATTTTCTGGTTGCATGAATAAAAAAAGAAGAATTATACGGGCCACCCCTTATGTCACGAAGATCTCTTATATTTATTCTAGCACTGCTTGTTAGTTCTTGTAGTTTCTCGAGATATCTCGCATGATCTGATAAAATTTCTACATCTTGTAAAGATTTGACTTGGGTTACCTTGAAATAAAGGAAGATATTCAGAGGTAACCGTTGTGTTTTGGAATAGTGAATTAAAGGCAGAATTTTCCGGGGGTGCGATTTTGTTTTCTTTTAAAGAATAAAGTACACTTTGATGTAAGAGGATTAATGTTAAGAAATTTTGTAAACATGCAGAATTATACCGCTATTATCAAGCACTAACTTTTCTGTTTACTAAAAGCTATTCAAAATTGACTGAAAATTAATAGTGCGGAAAACGTTGCAAATATTAATATTGTGTTAAGATTGAAAGACAACGTATCTATTATTTTCTAATGAAAACGAAACTCATTCAAATTTATTGGTAATAATTACTGAGAAAAAAATTTATTTATTATCAACAATATGTAAAAATACACTTTCTTTGCATGCAGTAAATCAGAAAATTTAATTCCAATTATTTTTTATTGTTTTTTTCTTTAATTTTGGTTAAATATTATAAATGTTGTGATAGATTAATATAAGACAAATTTCCAGATGGCGTCATACGTATAGAATTAAAATTTCATTAAATTAATCACTTGACGGGTAATGAAATATTATAATTTTAAAGAATATTATAGCAGTATATTATCATCTGGAAATTTGTCATCATTATTATTATTCATATTTTTAAAATCCTATTTTTAATTTCGCCAAAAGGTTAAAATACAGTGGAATGGTGTCAAAACGGTGTACTATTGAAAATGGCATGGATCAAAATATAGAAAGCCTTCTTACGTTTGAAGTATATTCTAATGGTATAGATCGATTTAATTATGAAGTATTTTAATATATTGACGCACCAACAAAATTTGTCAGTATTGATTAATTTCAAAATATTCACAAATGTTCAGTTTTAAATCATATTTCGATATTTAGTAAAAAGCAAAACATGCTTTTCGCAATGATTCGTCTTTCATGTATTTTAATCAGAGAATATATGTAGTATTAAAATATTATTCTCGCCTATATTCAAGATAAGTCATTAGTTCTTTAAAAAATTCAATTAAAAGAAACAAATGGCCCTAAACAATTAAGGGTTTCACGAAATATGCTGGGAATCATGACAATTAAAAAAAAGTTGTTATTACAAAAGTTGTCAAAAAATAGAAATGGAAGAAAATATTACAACTTTGCAAAATACGAATTAATTTAAGCAAAAAGTTTCATGCCTGCCCCAAATAAGGCAATTAGAAAGCCTAGAAGAGCTGAATAAAATACATATTGATTATTCCACATATATTATATCGAACAGCATCTTTTATTTCTTAAACGCAGAAGAATTTCCTTAAAAGGTTTTGAGTTTTTTAAGAGGCACTTAAATAGAAGCTCGTCTTTCATAATACTACTTTAATTTTCGCTACCTTTGTCAACTTTATTACAATATGCATTTTTTTCCTGCTTTCTAAAGTAAGTTTTCTAGGTAATGCATAAAATTTAAATATTTCACATAAATTTTAATTGTTTCGATTGCTTTTTCCGTTTTGTTTCAGATTCTTAATAAATTCACGCGTTTGGGATATAAATCTTTATCAAAAACACTCCTAACATTTGATTTTCATTCCAAGACCTTGTCACACATTCATGAATTGACTGCTATTAACCACGCGATTGAAATAATGTGCAATTTAATAACTGGCTCTGTTTCGTCCAGATACAGATATTATTTCAACGGATCATTGAAGAAGAGAGTTAAAAGTTTAAAGTCTGAAAATAAAAAATAACACTGTGGCATTTAAAAAAATATTTTTATGATAACGTTTTTAGACGGGCTTTTCTGTAAAATTGCACGATAGAAATAATTCAATACACATAGTGCGAATACACCTGGATCAGATAACTGAACCCCAAATTATCAAATTTTGTAGACTTACTTTTTTTTGTTAAAACACATTCAATAAGAAAGATCTGTTGTAAAATTGTAACTTTGCTTTTAATAAAATAAAATTTAACTGCAATTTTAACTTTTGCTCTCAATATTCCACATAATATTAATTCTCAAGAGTTATTTATACCATCTATATTTTCAAAAATTTAGATTTCACTTACGTGTAATTTTTTATAATCTATTGATTTTAGTATAGTTGTAATAAATATTTTCAAAGCTGATTTTAAACTCAATTTGTAAAAAATAGTTCTTATTGCTGAAACGAAATTCAAATTGATTTTATTGTATCCTATCAACTGCACGATTTTGCCAAAGTTATAATGAAAAAAAAAAAAAGACATTTCTTTTGACATTATTTCCAGACTGGAATTTTGACTTCCATTTTTATTAACTTGATAATATTATCTGACTAACATTCTCTTTGAAAACTGCATGATGAAGTAATCGGTACTCAGTGATTAAAGAGCTGATGCAATCAAACCAGATGAATTAAATGCAAATCATTACCATGCTACTAAGCTGCGAATTGGAGTTCTGAATTTTCTTTTTTAACTCTCAAATGAATAGGAATAAATCAAGATCCACATCAAAGAGCTATATTAAAAATGCTTCTCTTTTCGCGGATTCTAGATAGTTGCCAAAATTTGTGAAACGCTTTTTCTTGGTCAAAATGACTGATGACTGAACATAATTATATTCTTTCTGCATTTATTAAGAGAATTCCATGACTGGATTTCTTTTTCATCTTATATAACATTTAATCTGCTTGATGTAATAAATGCCAGCTCTCTTCTTTCGAAGATATATGTCCCTGGAACGCGGGGGTTGAACAATGATATTAATTTCCAATTAGAATTACAAACGACCCAGAACAGTTCCACCCATAAGCTTCTGCGGGAACAATACTCCACGGATCGAAGCATTCCAATTCAGAATCTAATCCCACATAACCAAATTACATACCTCACCGAAAGAGTTCGAAAACCTGTACAACAAATACAACCATTGGTACATAAATGAAGGGGGAAAAAAGTGCCACCAAAACGCCATGGCACCAGTCGTCAATTCAAAATAATTTCTTTCTAAGCTCACTTATGCCGCTACGTGCCATCTTTACCAAAAGACTGGAGTGGGAGTAATTTGTGAATTTCCCCTAATGAGGAGGGAGTGTGTTTAAGTCTTCTACAAAACAAAAGGGTGGAAAAAAGAAAGAAGATTGCAATTTCAGGACTTATCCAAGCCCCCCTCTCTTCTGTCTCTCTCGCATTCGGAACCACACCCACTCTATAGGCCATCAACGTGGCATAATTAAGTGTAACGTTTCATTAGAGGTTCGTGGTTTATGTGGCGCAGATGAAGATTGTATTAGGTTGTTGGTGTACGGGTTGGCGGAAAAGGTGAAATGTTTCAAGATCTGGACATACATGTCACGCACCGGGTTTGGTGGGAATTTTGGAGTTGAGTAGATTTCGTGGATGGGTTGACTTTGAGAAAAATATTGACAATTTTGAAAGTGGAATTTCCTTATTGTGTATCTGTTCTGATAATGTAATAAAAGTTTGCAAAGAATTTTTTTCTCTTATTCGAAGTTATTCAAATATAGTATTGCAATCATCATTCTGTTTATTTATATTCGAATGCTGTTCCATATAGGTATGTTCCATTGTTGTAATGAATTGTTCCAGTTTGTTCCATATACGTATGCTCCATTATTGATATGAGTTGTTGCAGTATTGTTCCGTTCTTTATATCTCTGTGTTCGATTGGAAGAATTATTTTAGGAATGATGCACAATTATCTGTCTGTGGATACTATAAATTAAAACAGAATTTGCTAAGTGAGTAAATTGGGTATGTAGTCTTACCACTGAATTTGTACATCTGTATTTTAAAAGAAATTCGTCCTTCCATAAATCTGTGCATGTATGAATACGATAAATCAAAAATTCTATATGAATAAATGCTGCTTCATAAAGTATAGTAACCACGCAAACTTTGGCGATTAATCGCCAGTTTAATATAAAAATATCATTATCTATATACAAATATATAAATGCCAAATTTAGTACTCATTTCGATTGCTTTTTCCCTTTTGGATACTTTTCCATCATCCTAATGGAAAAGTATCCATGTGTATCAGTAATTCAAAGATAGAATAAGTTGCAATCAGTATTAAAACGTACTTTTTCTTCACACAAAAATTCTATAAAAAATTATGGTAGATGCATAATATCAACTAAAAAAATTATATTTCCTATTTCTCCCCCTATAAGTTTTGACCGTTAAAATTATCTGTTATAAAAACATTAATAATTATTTATTATATGTTCAAATTTTATTTCATTTTTAGGATGTCAATATTCATATTATAGGGGCATTCTTAAATTTCTAGGGGCATTCTTAAATCTAGGGGCAAATAAATTTTCTAATAATAAAATCTGTTTATATATAAAAAAAATATTTCGTGAATTTCAGGATTTTTTGTTTTAATACCATAGTATTTGTTTTGAGATATAAAAGCATCCCAATATTTTACTGAATACTTTTTGCATGTTTTTAAAATTGAAAATATTGTTATTCATTGAAGAATAAAATTTATGTATGTTTACTTTCCATTCAAATTTCATATAATTCATGTTTTCCGTAAAAGACAAAAAAATTATGATTACAAAAGAAGTACTTCAAATAAAAGATCTTTTCATTTTAAGAAATTATTTATTATTTCCTTCATTTTCTGTCTATATACTTCATTTTTTTCTATTTTAAAATCAACCTTATTTTTTTGTAAAAGAATTCGGTATGTTTCCAGATTAAATAATAGGTCTTATATACTTATTTTGTCTTTAAATTCTATATAATCTCCCAAATTGCTACTTGATTACTTTAAAATAAATCTTCCGAACAAGAAAACATTATTTTATTTTCTGTAATAAATTTATTAATTATTTCTATAATACTTAGGAATTAATAAATAAATATTTCATCACCATTTTTTTAATCATTATTTGATTTTATTTCCATTTACAGATGATATCCCTACGTTTACAGTTTTGTGTAGTAAATAAGATATTTTATTTTTTTAAAAATTTAAATTCTTCTTATTATTATTTCATAGAGATTGTAGTTTTAGTGATTTACATAAAATGAAACTTCTTGAACCCATTTTAGTTTCAAGAAAAAAAAGGCTGACATGGAAATATTCATCCATTTATATAATCGAAACATCCACTCGCTTAAAATGAAGCTTATTGGAACTTTGAATCTGACAAGATTTTATTTTCATATATTGTATATAAAGCAGGGAAAAATTTTTATAAGTAAAACGGCAGAACAGCATATTCAGTTTCACTCAATCTGAATTCGATTTACTGGAATAAAGAAATGTTTATGGAATCCGGGCACAAAGTCGGATAGAATTTTTATAAAATGATGTAAAAGGAAGGAATTCGAGCCACGAAATCACTTTTCAAAGAAACAAAATCTCCAAAATGTTATTTTAGAAACTGAATTTGTATTCTTTTTTGTTCCTTTTCTTCTTTTTTGGAGCTACCTGATACCCATTCCAGCCCTCTATCAAATTTTACTGTGTAGCAAATACGTAAAATTCAGCGTGTGGGACCTACTCCTACCTGTATATGGGTGTATATAGAATCTTTTACAACAAGTTGGGCGATTTTTCCTGATAATACTCCTTTTTTCTTTTAAGAGAAGAAAGATTTGAGAATTGAATAAAATGGCTTTATTTTTCTGAAATTTTAGTGGCTTATGAAATAATTTAACGATTCAAAACTGCTTAAATTATCAATGATTTGAAATAATTGTGTTCTTAACATTTTAATTGCGAAGATTATCATAGCCCTGGGATCAGAAAATAATCAAATGTTCGATTTTCCCTTTGTAAAAGAAAAGAGAGAAAGTGAGAGATTATTTCTTTATCTCTTTCAAATACAGTAGTGACAGCTGATATTCTTAAGAAATTGATGTTTGAAAGAAGATTTACTTAGCTGATGGCTGTCAAAAAATTCAATTATTCCTGCTATGCGAGCCTTGTACAGTACGAAGCACAGCCATAATAAATTCATCATACTCAATACAGAAGGTTTGAAAATTTCGTCTGCAAATTCGGGCGTTTACCGAACTTTACTTTACCAAGCATTTCAGGACTTCAGTTTTGAAAGAGTTTAAAGATTATATTTGAAGACAAATATCTGTATGTTTTCCTTATTTTCTTTTATATCCATAAGATATTTATGATTTGTATTTAGCTTCATTGGTGGGTTCCAAAAATCAAGTATGCTTTCACTGAATGTTTTCTCTGTGATCAATTGAATCTAAACAATATTTGGTAAATGCCTACAAGTTTGATGCCAAGCATCACCATTTTTTTTTTCTTTGTCGTGGTGAATGTTTGAGTTATCACAGATGCATAGGAATTAATAAATCTGCAGACAAACAACCATGAACTGGTTTGATTTATCACTCTTCTTGTGTATGATGTTCACATATCCAAAAGTAGTGAAAAGAGGTTCGAAAATTTGTTGATCTGTAATTTATCCTAAAGACTAGAGGCCAAATTTTAATTATGTACTTTATTACATTTCGGAATTTTTGTTTTCACAGGTCTATCTAGATTTTTTTAGGGACACTCAGGAATATTTAAAAAAAATGTGCTTACTTATTAAAATTATAAAGTCAAATTTCTTGACGTCGAGTAGAATGAAGATATATCTTTCAGCATTTTATCACTTTCAGAAGTTTGTATATATTGAGGCTTAATTTCCTGTAATGAATTGAAATATCAGGCAATATTCGTTTTTACTAAAATGATTCTTATAATTATTTCGGATAAAATCAATACAGTTTACACATATTAGACATTTTAATACTCTATCTATTGAAAATGGTTTAACCATTTTCATAATAAAATCTCGATCTTTTAAAACTAATCTGTAATAATACAAAATAAAAATATCGCCTTTTTTTAAAAACGGGGTAAGTTTCATAAGACCCATAACTTCCTTTCTTGAAAACATTTCATCACTTAAACATATTAAATAATTATCCAATTTACATTATGGTTATAATCTAAACATTAATGCGTTTTTTAAAGCAAAAGTAGGAAGGTGAAAGTTGATGCCAAAAGCTAAATCTAATAATCTTTGGCAAAGAGTTATTTAATAAATTTTTTCTTTCCTAATTAGTTTAATAATAGCTTTAGAGACAAGAATGCTTTGACACCTAAAGATGTCGAATGAGAAACACTGGCCGAATGAATTATGTCATTAATGTACTAACTGCTCTGTAGTCATGCATCTTTTTTTTTCATATTTATAATTGTATTAGGCTTGATAGTCAATTGTGTTTTTGCATTTAAAGTCTATTAGCAACAAAATCAAACAATGACGAAAAATAATTGGAAAGGAGTATATGTATATCTTGACGTGCATCTAAAATAATAATATAATTTCTGCATAATAATTGTGAGTTATATAAAAGACATTTTCACATATTATGAACTTTCTTGACTGCGCGCACAATAGATTATTTTAAGAATGATAAATTCTACAGTTTGATTGTTACTTAAAAAAAATTTAACGATTCATTTTCTGAATCGTTATTTTTTTCGATTCGTTGAAATTATCCGATAAAATTCATTTTGTATATTAATTCGATGGATTTGTGTAAAAGAGAAAGGAACTGATTTTTTTCATAAAAACCAAATTAGCAATTTTCCGATTTATCGCCATCTTATTCCTTAATCTTTTTTATTTTTTCTTCTTTTACCTTTGCAATTTTCTGCTATGTAGTTTGACAAAAAAAAAAAAAAAAAAATTGAAGAGCAATATCGCTTTCTTTATGTTTTTTTTTTCCTAAAATGTTACATTTTTTTCCCCCAGAATCTTTTGAATAATTCTTGAAATAATTTTTCTTTCTGTTATGCATTAAACTTTATTGTTATGGATATTATCCTTTTTTTAAAATACAGGATAGTTACAAATAATCATCAGTTTTTGCAATGAGTTCTTTCTAAAAATATTGTTAGAAATTTGTAATATTACTTTTTCCGCTCAGCAAAGCGCGCGGTAAAGAAGAGGGTTTTACAGATGTAGTAATGGCTGCAGAATGAATGCGGCGTCAGTGTCCTGAACCTTGCCACCACACTTGGCAGCTTGACGACAAATATGAGAACCACTGTGATAAAAATGATTCATCCAGAATATTTCAGAATCTTGGCGAAATCTCCATTAGGACTTGAGTTGTGGTATTTGTTATAGAACGTTCGATACTAAGACTAAGACCTATGAAAAATGGAAGCGCACAAACGATAATCAGTCGGTAGTTCCAATCCTGACATTGCAGCCAGACTTCTACTCTGCAAGGACAGGAGATAGCCTCGGACCTGAGGCGGGTGCTCCAACAACTATCACTCACTAGTTAGTAGGGAAGCAGTCATGTATAGAGAAAAAATTGAGCTGAGAACTTAAGCGAAATCTCAAGCAAGTTCCTTTTAAGAGATTTGTGTTGTTGCCGTTGTTTAACAGCAATTTTCTACTTGTGTACTGCTTTTTACTAAAAGGCTGGTCTAATGCTATGCTTTGTTACCTGTGTGTCATTTATATTTATTCTACTAGAAAATTTTTTTATCCTTTACTAAGTCTATTAGACTTTTTACTATAGAATCCGCAACCAAATTTTTTTGATTTTCCCGTAATAATGTTAATTGTTTTTTTAAATGCCAATTAGAGAAAGAGAGAGAGTGATGGAGTCAAAGATATTGCCTAATTATTTTCATACCTTTTCACTCAAACTGCCCAAATATCAAAATTTCGACTTTAGCAATATAGTGAAACAAGAAGTTTATTGTATCAATAGATGGTAAATTATCCTATATGAAGCTGTTTTTTATGGCTTCGAAAGTTTCCAGATCTTACTTTATACGATTTCTTCCTTTGGTATTTACACTGTGGATTTGCTTACATTCTGATTCCGTTGAATGAGTTCACAAAACGTATTACAGGCGCTTTTACTACCATAATGACAAAACTGCCAATAACTCTGGTAAGAATTTTATTGCAGAAATGATGCGAGGTAAATATAAAACTTCAAATATTGAAATATATATATTTGTAATTAAACTTACTGATTTTTTTTACATTCATACTTTTAAATTTTAATGAAATATCTGATATTTTTGAAAATATAGTTAGTTAAAAACCGATGATTATTGTAACCATCTTGTGCCTTTATCATTTGAATTTGCTTTATTTTTGATAGCCACCGGCAAAAGTAATATTGAGTACTTTGCTGATTTATAGATACATTAACTATTCTATTTATATTCTTACAGAAAATTAAGACATTATGATTCAATAAAAAATCATATAAAAAATCATGTTTAAACTCTAGTAAGCATCCTTTAAAATGACTATGCAATCTTAAAACAGTATCTATTAAATAACTGAGGAAATTGAAGGAGAGCCATTGTCTAGCTCCTCTCATGGGAAGTACATTCCGTCTTCGGAGGGAAGGAAACACAAGCATACATCCTTATTATACACACCTGTTAGAACCTGCTTATTTTTACAGCAGTTTCTCACTGACTTCTTTATGATGAATCCGATGAATATTTTAAAAAATAAGAATAATGTAATTAAATATATAGAGGAAAAAAATTAAAAATAAAGCATTTAAACATGAAATAATATAAAAGATTTCATGCTTCATTGAATATCAAAATGATGCTATTCTGAAATAAATTCATGAAATTCGGAAGTACATAAAAAATAAATCTTAATAGAATAAAATTTGTTCCCCAAAACTGACGAGAGTCGAATAATCTAAAATTCAAGTGTAGCTGAAATAGAGGATGTTATGAAAAAAGAAAGAAATATCAATGCAGACGATAGTTTAAAAGCAATAAATTTTCTTTTTCCTCGTCATTTTTATATTCTTCAAAGTTGAGGGGAAAAATTATTAATTTTTTTTTATTTTTTTTCTGGACAGCATTTTATTTCCGCCATATAGTATATGGATCTTTTTTATAGTATGGATCATATACTATAACCCCCCCCCCTCAAAAAAAATCCATTTTTAAAACTTCTTAGAATTTTCATTTCCTGAATACAATTAACTATTCCCTTGGTGGGTATTTTAAATCTGATGCGAAAAAGTATTTTTTGGTAAAAATAGTCTGCTACAAAACTATGAGTCTCTTTAATTAGAACGAAGTTTAACTTTGAAATACAGTTTTCACTTTTTAATTCTATTGAAACCGGAAACTTTTTTCACTGAGATGATAATTATGTATATGACATTATGTGTAAGTATGTTAATGACATTGTGTCATGTTTTGCAATGGTAGATACCGTGTTTCTGCAAAATAGGCGCCATACAGCAAGTCCATCATGAAAGATACAAGATTCATCATCGCACAGAAACAGCAATGAAGAGTCCCCTTTTTTATCTAAATATCCACAAAAATGAGAAAACGATTTCTAACCAACTTAAGAATAACTGACTTCTCATCCTCGTACTCAACGCTTTCTAATCTAAAGTTTACTATACAGTACTGTGCAAATTAATTAGGACAAACAGATTTTTTGTTCCTTTCTCGGGGATTTTCTATCTCAAACCGTTTTTAACTGCATTTTCTTAGAATGCGTGACTGCTCTTGACTAGTCTAAACCGGTTTGACCATGTCGAAAATGTTTTCCTTCAGTTGCTGTAAAAAGTGGTCGCTTGTGTGAATTGTCTCCTTCTGACGTGTATCAAAAAATGGATATCACTCCCAGGAAAAGGACTAGAATTGTTACCCTTAGTCGGCATACTTCTATGACTGTGAAGGATATTGCTGTAGTAATTGGAGTTGGAAAATCCAGTGTTTCTACGATTATTAATCAGCAAAAGAATTTTGGAACAGTGTCTCCAAAATGAAAGAGTAAATGTGGACGCAAACGCAAGACCACACTTCGAACAGACAAATTTCTTGTACGAAATAGTTCAATGCATCCTTACAAAACATGTAAAGAGAATTATTAGCTACTGGTGTGAACGTAGATTCATCGACAGTTCGACGAAGGCTTCCTAAAGCTGGGAGATTTGTAAGAAAACCAAACGAAAAACAGTTATTAACACCTGCAATGAAGAAAAAAACATTTGGATTGGGACAGGAAATATCAATCCTGGACTGCACAAGATTGGAAGAAGGTTGTATTCAGCGACGAAATGCAGTTTCTAGTGCAAGAGTTTCGACCAAGATTTGTCAGGTGAAGTAGTGGAGAACATCAGGGAACAACATCTTACTCAAACAGTTAAGCACCCTCAGAAACAGATGTTTTGCGGTTATTTTATTTCTGAAGGGCCTGACAGCTTAGTACCAGTTGAAGGGATGATGAACTCTAAACAATACATTTCTATAATAGAAAATAAAATTGTGCCTATTATGCAAGCGTTCGCAGGTAGTGTTGGTATCTTTCGACTAGATCTTGCTCCATTCCATACTTTTAAGCTAACAACGAATTTTTTTCAAAAACAGAAAATAACGGTTTTGGATTGGCCTGGTAATTCTCCTAATGTAAATCCCATCGAAAATTTGTGGAGCATTGTAAAGAGACGTCTGAGTAAAATGGACTGCTCAACAAAGAAAACAAAGATTGAGAATGCTATAAAAGTTTGGTTTCGTGATGACGAGATCAAACATTTATGTTCTAATTTAGTGGAATCCATGCCAAACCGTGTACAGGATCTCATTCACGCTAGAGGAGGACATATTTTGTATTAGAATGCTATACTGTGCATGTAAGTTAACCTATGCTAATTAAACAATATTTGTGAAAATTTTTGTATTTGTCCCAATTAATTTGCACAGTACTGTACCTAAAACACAAGATTTTAAATATCGTTTGTATTTTCTAGTATTACTGCCATTCTGACATTTCACCTGTAAAAGAATGATTACAATCTAAAGTAACCATGTGATTAAATTATTTAAAAGTGAAATTCCATATTTAATTCAGGCTTGTTTAGAATAATTCCTATATATAAAACATATTAAGCATTATAAAGCAGTTTTTCCTTTTTATTACTTACTAAATATTTCTTTATTTTTTATTGCCATTATTACTTTATCGTATACGTAGTATGGTGAAAGTATAGTAATCGTCAAAAAATTCAAACTCGAGAGTGTGACAAATCTCCACATTCTAAGTCTCCCTGAGTGAGTTCGAAATACAGATTTTTGCAAAATGTCCATCTGTCTGTCTGTGACAAAGATAACTCAAAAGCGCTTTGGGATAGATCTTTATACCAAATTTGTAGATTTCTATCAAATTTTGAGCAAACTCCATTCAGAGAAAGAATATCTGTACGTCTGTTTGAATATACATTATCATAGTTATTACAAAACGAAGGTTAAGAACTAGATAGATAAGATTTGTGGTGGATTGGTAGGAGCGAGGATAGAACCTGGGACCTTATGGTACGCAGCCGAGTAACAAGACCACTATATAAAAGCAATTGACCGTGTTTCGTAGCTGTTATCTGGCTTATAAGCTTTTCACCACAGATTCAATACACACATTTAACATATATAGCTTAGACTCCTATCTAATTTTGAGCCAATTCTAATAAAGGGGTTAATCGTCGATCGGTCTGTACTTTCATAAACATATAAACGCAATAACTCAATCCATTAACTAAAAAACGCAATGATTTAAATATATCAAATCTGGTATATGATTTTGTGACTACAAGTACAGTTTTGTGTCAAATTTTTATTTCGATCAATTGAAAAAAACATGTCTAAAATATAAATTTGATTTTTATATATTATTAACGTATGCCAAATAACTCCCCAACGATAACACGACAAATTAAGCAAAGATGTTAAATTCCCACCAAAATTAATATTTCGTAACTAGAGTACGCCGATGACATGCATGTCGTTCTTTTGCGTGGCATATTTATTAGAGTATATGCAAGAATGTTTTGGGGAGACCACTCTTACAGGTTTACTATATATATATATTGCTCTTGTTTTATGTAATATATAGAAACAAATTTAAAACTTTAAATAAAAGTCCTGTTACTTAATTATCTGCCACAAGCCGACTATATATTTCTTTTATTAAATCCAACATTCGATTAAATCCGACTTAAAAAATGGATGAATTTCTCTAGAATACAACCAGAAGACAGACGATCTAAAATTCAGCTGTAACGAAAATCGTGAATGATATTAAAGAAAGAAGAAAAAGTTAAAGCAGTAAATTTTCTCCTCCGCCATTTTTATATTCTACATGGGCGAGAAGAGGAAAGAAAAAAAAGATATATCTCCAATTTTTTTCCCTTTGATTTTCTCTGTGATCGCCTTTTATTTGCCGCCATATTTTATGGCGATTTTTTTTCTTCTCGGAAGACCACTATTTGCAGCAGATGCCACAATTTTCAGTCCCAGCACACAGCTGGCCGGTCGATTGGTGGGCATTTCGGACCCAATGTCGGCGAGTTCCATCTGCTACCCTCCGGTTTCGATCCTTTTGTTTTAGATCTTTCTTTCTTTAGATCTTTTTATCTTTGTTTTACCTGCTCTTTTCTATTGTTTCTCCCTTAACATGCTTAGTATTTTGTTTTCTTGCTCCTCACGTGAGCACTTTTTGAGATAAGGGATGTAAGTCCGGCTCTTTTGGCCACTTTCGAAATAGGTTTTCAGGGGAAGAATATGTTTTCATGGAATTTGGACTAAGCAAAACGTCGAAACCTTCTGGAGGAGGTATGGGTGTAAGGCCTCGCTTTTCGAGAATTGAAACAGCGGTTAAAGTTATATTTTGTTTCGAATAAAGATACCAGCGCCTTATTTTTTGTGTTTGCACCAAACTTCTATTTTTTCCAGTTCCTAACTCAAAAGTCTGTAATAAAAATTACATAATATTACTTTAAAGTTTTATTAAGATAATCTGGATGCAGGATTTCTCTTTTTGGAAAACCAGAACAGTGATTAGTTCATATTTCTTTATAAAAGGTTCTTCATATAACACCCAATTCTAAAACACCAAGATGATTCCAAGGTTTATTATTACTTTAACATTTTTTCACATCATAAGTAAATTTATAAAAACGAAGTTGTCTTCTATCCATTCATGTTCTGGTATTGCATGCCGCGGTGTCTTGTTGGTAAGGTCTCGTTTTCGGAACCGAAGGGTTAGAAATTCGTGACCCGATTCCACCGAAAAACCGTCGTGTAAGGTGCATGTTAAAACCATTGGGGCCAAACGTCCTC
>JAPMOR010123150.1:139084-156980 GCA_026543865.1 Argiope aurantia
TCGCCCTCGTCATCTGAACGTGGTTCAAAATTACGAGGTCCGTCCCAAAATAGCCCTAGTATTGCTTTAAGACGGGACGTTAATACAAATAAACTAGAACTTCTTGGTATTTAGGGGAAAATATAAAAATTATACAATAATTCAAAGCAGATTGATTATAATAACCTGGATATATGATTTGATAAAAGTTATATATATTTATATTTTGTTTCTAACAGACGCAATTTTGACTTAATAATAAATTTAATGATCAACTTCCAGTGTTGTATTGCCATTCCAAGACTAGAATAAATATCTATATATTGAAAATACTTAACTAATTCAAAGGGCCAATCCTCCAGTCCGAAGCGCTAGTCCGATTTCGCCAATTTTCATCTTTTATGGAAGTTAATGGCATGTAAATACGTCATCAATAGTTATCCGACTTCTATCTCTCCATGTTCGAGAGAAATTGCAAAATAAAAATTTGGCAGAATTCCTAGCTAATGATAAAAAAGAGTTTGCGAATTAATTTTACTTTTTTACAAAGATAGACAACCAATCAAGATGGTCAGTGTATATCGTAGATTTACAATTTACAATTTAACTTTCTTTTGCTTTGACAAGATATAGTTTATCAAAACTGAATTAATATCATTGATATGTTGGGTGAACAGCTGGTTAGAGAAGGAGGATGATTAAATATCACTTCATATGTGGATGACTATAATAAACTCAATGAAATCTTTTCTTTTTTTTAGAACTAAAAAGCTGGTCAATTTTATTATTGTTTTTAACATAAATTAACGCCGTTTTGTACTGGTTCTTGAACTAATGAGGTTATCAAGGGGATAGTAAAAAAATTAACTAATATTTCATAGTACATTGAATATGATAATCTTGATGCAAGGAAGGCTTGACATTTCACATTTTAAGGCTTGAATAAGACAGAAATTTAAACTTTTAATCATGCAGTGATTGTAAAGCCTATTTTTTATGGTGATTGTTTTTTGGCTAATGAGTTGATGGGTGATTTTAACCTAGTAGATGTTAATCCTATCCAGGTTAAACACCCGAAGGTAAAGTGAATAACCGGGACTGTATCTAAAAGGAAACTAAGGTGAGTTCTAAGGAGATAAGTAATCAAGGCATAAAGATTTACTCTTTGAAAACTGAGCTGCAGTACATATAAATTAATTAGTGAACTTTTACTGAATTAATAGTGCATTTTGCGTCTGTCCAGAGAAGGGCAAATAGAACGAAGTTTTAAAAAGGATTAATGAAAAATCAGATGATACGTTCAATATAAAAAGTTCTAAACCGTTCATGGTGCTATTAAGTTTGTAAAAAGACACATAATTGAATTCGCATTTATAAGTCATTATTTTGGACCAAATGGCTTTATATAAAAAAGTAGAGCTAAATTTCCCCAATTACAATTTAACATGTGGAAGCATGAATTTTATTTTGTTATGTCATTAATATATGTCTTTGATAACCATATTGCGTAGATTTATTTGATTTTTTTCCAAATTTAAATGTAAAATAAAATATATGATTGATTATTAGCTATCGAGTTGGAATTTATATCTGTGAGCATTAAGAATAATGGATATTTATGAATTCTTTTCTGATGTATTATTTTTTATTAATTCATTCACTCTTAATATTTCTTAAGAGCGAAAATAACTAAACCAGTTTATCTCAAATTTACAACTTGAAGCAATACAAATCAGAGCTCTAAATTTTGAAATTTGAAACTATTTACTTTTTATCATATGTCTTATAAAAAAGTTTGTAATCGACAAAAACAATTTGAACTGGAGATTTTGATAAATCCTCACGTTTCCTTGAGTCGAAAAGTACATGTTTTTTTTAAAAAAAAAAGGTTTGTCTATCTGTGAATACGAACATTAAAAAAGTTTTGAGCCAGATGAATGAAATGTAGTATATGGTCTTTATTCTAAATTTGTCGAATTATATTAAATTAAGAGCGAAATCAATCTATTCAGAAGAAGTCATTATGTTCAGCTGTTCGAATAAACACTAACATGATGGCAACAAAATTAGATAAGCAAGATGGATAACATTTGGTACACTAATTTAACATTTGAAGTATCCATATGCATCAGGTATGGAATCAAATCTGTCCAATGTTTGATTGTCTCTCGTTTTGTATTACGTTACAAAAATATAACCTATATATACATATACGTACATACATTCACATACATACATATGTAAAATATATAAAAATATATGTACGTGTATGTGTGAGTATAAAGTAAGTTTCTCAGAAAACTTATAGATAAGCAAAGATTTGGAGGTCCAAAGACTTGTTCCATTTTGCCATTTAATTCTTCCCTTTGTAGCCGCAGGTGTAAAACTTCTTGATGGTTTTCTGCCCCACCAATGGGATTACTTCATTCTTATACCCCACCCCCGACTTGTAAGACTAAAGCATTCTTCTTTTGTTTTTAAAGGAACTGCCTCAAAACGATTTCTCAAACGAAGAACGCCAAAGGACCCCAGAAAAAAAATAGCAAATTGAATTTTTTTCTTTGGAAATAATCCTTATTTCAAATTAAAAAAAGAACAGATATCCCAATGCACAATTAAAAAGCTTAGGACTTTTTACAAACTGTTTATACAAAAAGGATAGTTATTATCTTAAAAAAAATTGAATTTCAATAGCAGTCATAAGAAAAAATATAATTCAATGCTAATAATTTGTTTTAAATAAGAATTTTAATACATTGAATATTGATTAATGGTTTTTAAAGTACAATTATAATCAAATAGAGTAAATTGTTTCAAAACGCCAGTTCATAAAAGAGGTGAAAGTTGTTATCATTAGCAGTTTTCCATTATAAAATAATGTAATAAAATACAATACAAATTGTGAAAAATATGTCAGGATTTTTTAAAAAACTTTTTTTATTTAAATACATATTACAATAAAGAAACACAATGGACACTTTAGTATGGTCATATAAATAGAGGTATTTAAGTATAATCAGCTTATACTTAAGTTGTTATCCTCTTTTCCAAAATTACTGTCCAGATCAGCGGGTCGACATTTAACCTTTTACGTTAAGTTTCACTTATGCCAGACACAGGATGCATGGTAGCTTTTAGGTGGAATCAAGTTTCGATCCTGGAACATTCCTCTTTGTAATGTAAGGCCTTAAGCCTTTATTATAAGGAAAGCCGATGAATTGGACAACTGGGAGGGGGAGAGATAAGATAGTACTATTTTTCTCACCCTTTTATGAAATTAGTTAAAAGAGGGTAAGAAAATATGCCTTTCTTATTGTTAATAAAAACTTTTTAAATTTTCACAAATTGCACATAAAAATTTCCTATTTTCATCGATATATTATTAAAGTCTCTATGGAAACCAAAAATAATACGGGAATTTTGTTCAGATCTGTACTCATAATGCCGGGCATTCATCATATATAAATTATTTAAAAGTAAAGCTAACGTAAGGTATTCCACATATAAACACCACTGCTCCTCTGTACTATTGATTGTCCGATGTTGTTTGAAAATATGATTCCAGGTTTGAAATCGGATTCCATTAAATTTAAGGTTAAATTTGATGATGCTAGTCAAAGCTCTTTT
Source organism: Argiope aurantia (assembly GCA_026543865.1). NCBI lineage: Eukaryota > Metazoa > Arthropoda > Arachnida > Araneae > Araneidae > Argiope > Argiope aurantia. Next base: position 142,691 of record JAPMOR010123150.1, read on the forward strand.
GCTGGTGTATTTCAGAAATTATGAGGCAGTGATGTTGGCCCAAGTATCTTTTACATTATCTGATAATGCTCAAAATTATGAGATTCATCCCAATAAAGATTTTGTGCTGCTTCAAAGTAGAAAGTAACTGTAATTAAACTAAAATGCACTGTAAACTTTAATTATTATTGGCTATCGAAACAAATATAAGAAAAACATTTGAAAATAAAGTTCTTGCCTGATGTTTCAATGAAAAAGTGTCGATCAACAACAAGTATTAATTTAAAATTTAAAATTACTCACGATTTTATTGCAGTTATAAGGGTGCATATTTCGTTACAGATTTCTACTTGAAAGTCTTCTATATTGAGTTAGGAAGTAAAGTTAAAAGAAAACGGTTCTATAATAATTTATATGTAATAGTAAAGGCCTGGTATTGAATATAAGTTTATAATAAGAATAAAATTGAAGTATTGAAAAATATCTTTGATGAATGTATCCTGATTAACAATTTATTATTCTATGCATCAACGGAAAATTTCAATATGAAGAGTTTAAAATAAGCAATTACATTAAGAAAACATGAAATATTAAAATTAACTAAATTAATAGGGGCAACTTTCTATGATTTATTTTTTTAAAAACCAAGAAATAAAAAAAATCTTTAAAAATTCTTAAATTTCAACCGAACCAAAAATCCCTCAAATACTCATCAAACGTTTTTTTAAATTAACTGCCATTGTTACAAAATCAGCAATTAGTTGGTGATATAAATGTGAACATTGAATTATGGTATTGAATCAGTTTTATCAAAATGTGTTTAACCAAAAAAACTTGAAATTCAGAATTAAAGTTCTGTTTTTTTATGAAGATAATTTAAGAATAAATATTACTGATTGCAGTACTTCTTGTTTTTCTTTAAATATAATAAAATGGGCTTGTAAAAGAAAAGGGACAATACAGGAAAAATATGTGAATTTTTAAATTTTAAATTTTATTTTATTTAAAATAAGTTAATTGAAAAAGCAAAAATGCACAAATAAATAAATTGTCTTCAGTAAGAACAGCCTACTTTTATCAAAAAAATAATTAATTAATTATTTTATGATTAAATCATTAAAATATTTAAAAACTCTAAGTATTTAACAAATTTAATCTTTATTTAAAAATTTCAAATTGTCTTACAATTTCAAACATTCCTTATTACCAAAGAAAAAAATACGGGAACTCGAACCAAATTAAATACATTTCAATTATGTTTTGGAATCTCAGTCATTTTTCACTTCAGGTGACGACAGTGCTAAGTAAATAGCAAAGCAGAAAAAAAATTTAATGAATTGAAGAAGAATGATTTAAATCAGACTTCCTTGCATCGATTTTCTTCTCCTTTCTTGCGAAGAACAACTCTCACCAAACTCACAAGCTCTGTCTTATATCTGATTAGGCTCAGTATAGAGTCACAAATCCCATTTCTCGGTGTGAACGAAAATACTTGATGGAATCGTTCTTATTTTTCTTTTCGCACTTTTTTTTGAACCTGTCCAAAGGATCACAATTCCTTTTTCCTGTCCTATATTCCTGTATCTTTTTCCCGGAAGGGCATAAGAAAGAATTAAGGCCAGAAAAAAAGGAAAGAAAAACTTTGAATCCACTTTTTCTCCGGCCTCGCATACGTGTCTTTCTAGGGCTACATAGGGCTATTGAAAGTGATATGTTAAGCCTTTTACATGAAGTCCGTTTCAAAAGTTCATGCTCGACTTTTCAAAGATATAAGAAGTAGGATTGCAGAGTGGAAGTTTTCTTTTCAAAATTTCATTTTGTATGAATTAGGGTGGGATTATTGTCTTTGGAAAGAAATTGTTTCCCTTTTTCGGAAGGAAAAAAAAGTCTTAAGTTTTAATGTAATGTCAATCTTTAGATGTTAATTGTTAACGTGTGAGATCATGGTGTCGTTTTCATTTGGGGTTTTTGAAGCCTCAAAGTGAATAAGCAGAAGATAAAGGATATGGGTCATAAGAAGTTATCGCTCGAAGAAGCACAAAACAGAAATCAGGAATCAATGCGAAACGGCGAGGAGAATATCAAAAGTCTCTCTGTGTCTCTCTCTCTCTAGCCTTTATCTCCTTTGAGCAATCTTCACCTTCTAAAAGTTGACGATTGCACATTACATTAGTCACGTTACCATTCTATACCAATTTAAACTCGACTTTCACACACAAAAATAAAAGTCTGGCCTCGAAAAAAGGTTTTGGAGTTCGTACGATTTGGAGATGAAAGAACCGTCGTTTTTCTAAATATCGACGCATGCATAATCTTATAATCATGCTTCAAACCAGTTAAAACTGTTTAAAAAATTTCTCACATGATAACTTGAAAATCACTGTAGAAAATTTCAATATTTAAAATTTTTGGAAGCTTTTTTACAATTTTTTATGGCATTTTGAAGCTTCTTTTTAACTATACTGTCAAACCTATTTTGGGGCGGTATATAGAGATCGTATACAAGAAATTGGACAAAAAATATTCTGGGACTTCATAGATAGCCATAAATTTTTTTTTTACGGATAGTAATTTTTTGCGTTGAAGGGGGACCGCATTAAAAACAATCCTACTTAGAAAATCTGTCGAACATTTACGCAATAATGAGAAATTGCTTTCGAAATAAAATAAATAATTAAATTAAACATTGAAGTTTTTTAAGAATTTCATTTCTCATTTTAAACATGGAAAAATTTTCAAAATGCGCATAATTAAATACTACTCCTCCTGATTCAAAAGGCGCATCTTTTTTTAAAATAATTTTTTAATAAAATTTTACATGTCCATTTCACAATTTATTATAGCGTACAATTTTTTAAATTTTTTTCCATGCTGTTATAAATTTTAATGCCATATATTTTTATGTATGAACCAAAAGAATAACTATTCTTACATTTCTACATTCCTTTACTCCCCCACCACCATTTTTCATTACCGTCGTTTTTTAAAACACTTGAAGATAAATTACTCGCTAACCTATAAGTAGAAAATTGTAGAATAATCGAAATGTAGGATTTTTTAAAAACCAGAATTAGAGCGTTATGAAGCTCTCCTTTACAAGAAATTTTAGTCTAATATGTATTTAGTACCAGCCTGGTATTCTATATGGTGCTTTAACACTGTACCACTTCCTAATTCGCGGACAACATCCTGCCGTGACTGGACCACTTCCTCCAACTTATTAACTCCATGTTGACACGAGGTTGTTGGTCAACTAGATACTTCAACCGGAAATGTAAGCACACCGAGTACACCAGTGGTGGAGGAAACGTGCCAAACGGATAGCCCAAAGCCCTAGTACATATTCCCAATGTCCACCTCCTCCCCCCGCTGGACACACTCAGTTCATCCCTGAGTCCACTATTAATCTACTAAATCTGCGACGCCGTGTTTCATGTAGTAGTAATTCGTGGCGGTATTAGCAGCGTGGCGAGGATTTCTCTTGTAGAACCATCGCTACTGTGTTCTATGAAATATGCATTGGCCGCGTTGAGAAAATTGGCAAGGTTGCCTTGTGTTTCAACTATTTATGCGAGTTATAATTTCTGCCACAATATATTCAACATGAGGGCCCGAGTCATTGTGGGGGAGCTTTGGCGGTATCTCGTTGCTGTCGTTTCAGGCAGCGCTGACGTTGGAGTAAATAAATTATTTAGTAAGTGAATTTGGAATTAGGGCCATTGAAATGTCATGGCGGAGGTGGTTTGTCTTCTGGGAAAAATTGTGCAGGAGGAATGTGCGTTGGTGTTCATCTGGATATCGAAGTGGTTCTGGCGAATTGTAAAAGTTTGTTAATGAGCTTAATAAGGTGCAGTTGACTTCGGTTTGAGAATTGTTCCTTTAATAAAGTATTTACGCCTATAAGTATGTTTGAGAACTTCAAAACATTCTTTAGAGTTTGACAGTTCAAATTTGGTTGGTGATTTTGAGTTAATTATTTTCAAAATTTTGTTCGTATTCCTCTACCTCCATTTAATTATCACGACTAAGTAAGGCGCTGCTGTTAGACATTTAAAAAAAAATGGGTTCTGTCAAGTGTTTATTTAGATAATTAACAGATATTAGATATTGGTAGAATTTAGATAGTATACGATACGTTAGGAGTCAAAGCTATTAAAACTTAGAAGAATAGTGAGATTTTTTTTACTTTGTGAAACATTACAATTAAAGATTTCATATAAATGCTTCTATAAATAATTTATTTAAATGTTTATAAATTAGCAGGTAGTTGTAAACATTTAATCGGATTACGTTTTAGTTTTCTGTAATAACGGATTACATTGAGATATGTTAATTATTTTTTTGAGATATGACGATACTTGTACAATAGAATTATGAAAATCGTTCTTCAGAAAATGCATTTAAAGTTTTTAAGTGCTTATGAATAAGAATCACTTACATGTCAATTAAAATTTGTAATAACTTGACTTCTAATTGATATAGAGACAAAATAAAGATATCACTCGAAACAGAAATGTACCTATTTTTTGAAACTGCAAAAATGAATAAATAACTAAAGATGCGAATTTTCATTCAAATTCATATTTCTAGTCCAGTCGAATGCTTTAAATTTTCAAGGCACAGAATTCAACCTCTTCTTCACTGAGATATTGGGTTTACGTACATGTTGGTGAATAGAGAGATTTCCCGTAAACACATGTTTTTAAAATTTTTATACAAAACTGTAATTTTTTGAAGAAAAAAAAAGGAACACCAATTTCCATTTTTTTAAGATCATGAATTAAATCGTTTAAGGGTGTGTATAATGTTCACGGGCAGGTAAATAAATTGACGACGGTCACGATTAAACAAATATATTTGTGACGCGAACAACGACTAAAACACAGCCATTCATCAAAACCCTCATCGAATTTCTTCCCCTTCTTGCTATTTTCCCATATATTTCGTTTGTAAAGGAAATAAAAACGATTTGAACAAATGCATCAAAAAGCATCACTCAGTTAATTTACGCGTGAGTTGAACAATATGTAGGGAAAAAAAATCCTCACTTTAGGGGAAAACCGGACCAGCTCTCTTATCATGTGCGTAGAAGAGAGCCCGAAGCCATTAAACGCCAGATAAAAATGTCTTGGGAAGTTATCTTTCTGGGCGGCAATTAGGGCCTGAGGGTCGAGAAAAAGTTGTTCATTGTGAAGAAAATGGACGCTTCTTCTGGGAATGAATGACGATCGGAAGAGGATGAGGATGCCAAAGCTATATGTGATAGATGCTCGCCGCCTCGACGTTTGATGTCGCTTTGAGATAACGATTGTCTTTTATGCAATGATCTGCCGGTTTTTTTGCCTCTATTAGATTATTAAACTGCAATCAGAAATAGTTTTTCCTTTTTTCTTTGATTGTGAGGAAGTAAGGAAGGGGTGGTGTGCTTAAAATGATGATGTGTAGAGAGCTATGAATGGATTGTTGAGTATCTTTAGAAAGGAAAAAATGTACATTCGTTTTAATTATTTGATAACTATGTAAATCATTTTCTGATTAGTTTAATTAATTAATTATTTGTCTGTGAATTTGATAAATATTACTTTTTTCTATTAACTGGTTCATAATAGTTGATGTGCGAAATGATTTGAATGGTATACTGTTCTTGGCTTGACAAACTGAATTTGGTGTAAAAATTGCATTTTTGTCTTTTGAATTAGTTAGAATAAATTAAAACATATTCATGAAAATCACCAATTTAAATGTTTTAATAGTTTGTAATAGTTTTTTAACTTCGCGTATGGAAATGTTTAAAAGGCATATTCATTCGTTTATAATTTACTAAAACCAAGAGAAAATATTATTATTCTGTTTTATATCTAATACTGTTAATCTCAGAAATATGAGATTTTCACTTTTGGATGATTTTACTCCACGGATAGGTGAAATACAGTGAGTAAGATGAGCGCATTTCCAACATTCTTTGTAAGGTCTCTTTCAATATGCTTTCTTTTTAGCTATTTTGAACCGTAGTATTTTATTTTGATTCGAAATTTGTGCATGTGTTATTAGTAGAGTTTTGTGTATTATTCCCAGTTATTTTGACACCAGTTCCACTAATCATTAGTAAATAAACTGTAAACATATCCCCCCCTATCTTTTATTGTATCCAATTTTGGTGAAATCATGCGCAAAATCCCGAAAGGTTTCAGACTCGAAAAACAGATAGTATTTAAGAGTATTTGTCACTATTTTAAGGTATTTTCGATCTTGATATAAAAGTCCTTAATAAAAACAGTTTAATAATTTCTTTGTTTTTATATCTGCTATAGTAATAAAATAATAACGAAAAAATATTAAAACACTCTTTTATTAGGGTACTGAAAATAAAATTTTTTTATCAAAAAACATCGAGGAGAAAAAAAAATGTTACAGCTTGCAAAACTGATAGGAATAATGTAGGCAAAATGCATTGCATTTTTAATATATTTTTAATTTCTAATTAATATTTAGAAATTTTCTTTCCTCTGAATGATTTCAGTATCTTACTCTTTACAATTTCATTTATCCTTATAATTTTAGTTAATAAAATTATTTATTAATTTTGTATATTAATAAAAACACATTAAGCTTTCAGTTTTTATTATTATCTTTTTTTTTTGCTTTAATATTTTTCAGAATTTATTACTAAAATATTATAAAAAATACCATATAATTTTTTCTACTTTTCTTATTAGATGATGTATATAATATGATATTAAGGCTATTATATAATTAAGATTATGATAATAAACTAGCTGATAATTTAGTTTTAATAATTCTAAAATATTGTTTTCTAATCACGTGTTAAGTTTATATAAAACTTTAAAAAGAACTTTAATAATCGGAAAGTGAGGGAAAAGAATTTATGTTTACTTAATAGAAAGAAATAAAGTGAAATGATAAAAGAATTTAAAAGTGCTTTGGAAATAAAATATTAAATTAAATCAATGATTCATATCTTTTGAAATAACATAGAATTTTCAAAATCATAAATTATATGCAAAATAACAGAACAATTCTAGGAAAAAAATAATACTAATCTTTCAGAAAATGATATTTTAAATATATTATATAAGAGACATACCACACTCGTGCCACATTAGAAATAGAAATCTATCCAAACACTAACACATATCAGCTGTCATCTCTAACCAATTTTCTTATATCACGTCATTGAGTATTCAAGACGGGCAACCTTAACAAATACATAGCCCTAAATCCTCCGGTAGGGCATTGCGCCAAATCTTTGTCCTATTTCGCATCCTAATTCCTCTCTATTTGTCTTTTCCCTTAAGTTTCCCTATCCTCCTCCTAAAACAATTTTTGGTCCAACTCCAGAAAATTTCCCCAATTTCGCATCGCTTTGCTCCGCGGTTCGGGGCCATTCTTTAAGGAACGAGAATGCGCCGTTTATCCATTCCGATGGAGTTTCCACTCAGAAATGGGATTTCTGCTTGTTGGCGAGGCTTGTGTGTGGACTGTGTTTCCCACTCTTCTTCTCTAAAGCGGAAAATAAAGTTGTTAGGGATTTTTTTTCTGCATATTCAATACCTTCTTTCTTTATTTTACTTTTTCGTGTACGTAAAAGTTGTATGTTTGTTCTTTTTTCTCGAGTATACGAAGAGTTATTGATGTATTGTAATAAAAAAAAATTGAATTTGAAATTTTGACGAGTCCCCACTTTTATGAGTCCAAATATCAAAACTATTTTGGAATTATGCCTTTCTGTCATTCTGTCTGTTTGTCTATGAATACGATAGCTCAAAAGTTCTTTAAGTGAGATAGGTGGAATTTGATGCATGAATTTAACATCAAATTTGTACATTTTTATCAAATTTTGGACAAATTTATTCAAAGAAAGTTTGTCTGTCCTGTTTTCCGAGTGCAAGTGACCATGATGTCCACAAAACAGAAAGAACCATATGCATATATGTAATGATATATCTTAATCTAATTTAAATCCTAATTAATTTCCAGATTTTAATCTTAATTTAACCCTCTAAATTGTTCTCTTATTTCCTGATACAATTCCTACTTTTTATTTAATTAATTCTACACGCACTTTATAAAATTGCTAACCTCAGAATTTTTCTCACGCTCCGAGTGAAAGGGACAAAAATAACTAATGGTTAATACAATCTTCCAAAGATACTTTAATTTTCGTTTTCCAATATTACACGTGCGAAAGAAATCCCTATCAAAATCTCATATTAAAACTACTGATGGGAAAAAAATGGGTCTCTTTTGCACTTGTTTCGCGATGTAAGCGGACGTCAGTTTTATCATCTCTTCTTATAACTAAAATGCCTCCCATAGTGAAATATAAATGGAAGTTTTAAAATATTCAGATGCTTCTTCTTCTCGACTACGCATCTGTCAAAATATGTTTCCTTATATATACACACACAAAATAAGCATTTAAAATGTGAATTTCTATCAAATATATAACCAAATCACACAAAAATTTGTTCATGTGTAAATCCGTACTTTGCATGCTTGTAAACATGATAATTCACAAACTTGACAACTTATGTAAATAAAATTTAGATCAGAATTTTTAGGTGTTTAGTAAAGAAAATCATATGAATTTTTTTTAGTATTTAATTGCTACTTTTAAATATACCATAAGCATTTTACTAACTTGTTCGTGCATAATATGCATTATTGTATTTCCATTCTTTTTAAACATTTTATATCAATGAAAAATTATGTGAAATCCATTAATATCTAAACTCCTATATTCATTCTTTAACTGTTTAGCTCAAAATAACAGCGGAATCTAAAAAAAAGTGGTTATCAAAGCTTTAAGGAAATTGAGGAAGAAAGGTAAAGGATATAATCTGCAATGCTTGAACTCCTCTCATCTTATGCGAGGTACGTGCTGCCCTTAAAGTGAAGGAAACTCAAACCTATATCATTATTATACGTTCCAGCTAGAACTTGCTTACTTTTATAGGAGTTTCTTACCTACTTTTGCAGAGTGCTCGCCGATGGAAATTAGTAAAGGGATTTCTTACTGTTTTGAGAGTTTATCTCTCTTAAGTAGATATAATAGAGAATTTAAAAATAAAGCTGTTAAAAGGAAAATAAAATAAGAAATATAATTCAATTATGAGATATAAAAGTGATGAAATTCTGAAATTCATAATATTCAGTTATGTATAAAAATAAAAGAAATGTAATTGAATCACATTTTTGTGATCAAAATATCGTGATGTGTGAACAATTACTTCTTTGTAATGCTCGCATATAGGCGAATGAAAAAAAAAAATTACAAAGAAGATTAAAAAAAAAAGAATGAAAATACATTCAGAAATTTCATTTAAATAGAATCTAATTTTGGTTAAGAATAAAGACCGAAAGTGAATCTTTTGAAAGCGTTCCTTCTTATTCGAAGAGCAAATACCCGTTCCATTGTCAAATTTATCGAATTCTTTAAAAAGCTTCATCGAAACATTGGAATTAAAGTTGAAAATTTCCGTATCGTTCAACACCATTTTTAAAAAGATCTGCTTTTGAAGATTTAAATTACTTATCGTCTGCACCATTATTTTCGAATTCCTTTGAAGATTACGATTATTAATTCCACTTTTGAAACTTATTTGTTACACTTGAAGATGATACATTCCTTTTATTTAATTTTGTTTTGTTATTTAGAGATTCGATGTAATGAAAGAAATAAGGAAATTAAAAAAATATATATAAAAGAAGGAATAAATTTGAATGATCTTTATGAATTATTATTTGAAATTAGATACATAGACATTAATAATATATTGTTAATTCAGTCAGTTAAAATATTCCTTAAAGCATATTCTTAAATAACTATTATTTTAATATGTTTAAATATTTTAAATAAATTATTGACTTTTCGTTAAAAATTAGAATTATTCAATTGAATAATAAATTTTCAGAAAATGTATTCCATTATTTCTGTGTATGAAATATGTATAAATTATATTCTATATATAAATTAATCTGCGTATTTAAATTCAGCGATTTTTAAGAAAAATAAATCTAAAAAAATTTAACTATAATTAAAATATATAAGTTTTGTTAAAGTATAAGTTACCGTTTATGTTTATGTTTACCGTTTATGTTATGATAAAAACATGTTCACCTAAGCAACAACGTATTTGATATAAAAGCAGCTAAAATTTGTCTAATGTTTAAAGCATTTTTTGGCTAGAAAAACCATATTAATTTTCGTCAAAAAATTTTTGGAATACAATATTTTGAAATATTCCAAAGATATTTTGACTTGATTGAATTTGAATGCAAAAATGTCCATTATTATTTTGGATTTCAAGTATCTCGAATAATTTTTGAGATAAAAATTTTAAATAAAATTCTTATTTGTTTTAATATTACACTAAATAGATTTTCTGAATTTGTCAATAATTTAAAAATAAATCATGCTTACATCTTTTCCACTTAAATTATATTTTAAGTAATATGTTGCTATGAAATGCAATTTTTCAGACAAGGTTATTGCAATTTTGTATTTGACAAAAGACTTTGAAAAATCATATCGACAAGCTGGAAGATAAAGAAAGATATATTTTACTTAGAAATCTTAAAAAAAGAAGATATCATTAACCACACTCTAATTCTTTCTCTAATTTCATATTATTTGAAGCTATAAGAATGAAAATGAAGTGAGGAAAAACACAATTTTTTCGAACAAGGGTATATTTTTAGGTTAAAAAGAAATTTAAGATTTTAAGGTCAATACTTGGAGAAAATGTGTAAGCATTTTCTCAAAACTACGTCTTGAGAATCATAGGAAAAGTTACTTAAAGAATCTAATCATTATTACTTCAATAAAAACTACCTGAAAAAGAATGAAAAATATCTACAGTAAAAGTAATTAAAGAAAAAAACCCCATAAGATATGATATCTATAAATTTTAAAGTGTATAATAATATTCACATTTTGTTGCGACGAATATTTTTAAATTCCTAGAAAAAAATTACATTAAATGAATATTAATTTTTACACTTTGGATCAATTACTTAACAAACAAAATGCTTATGATGAATTTCAGTGAAAAAGAAACGCTAAGTACATAATTCCTCTTTAAAGCATCAGACAAATTTATGGAGAAAAAAATGGATGCATAGGTAGATGGAAGATTTAATTCAACGATAACTAAAGGAAAAAACTATCTAACACAGAACAAATTAAAAAAAAAAGAATATAATGACTTGCCTAAAGCCCAACGGAAGTGGCGTTGGCCCATTTATCTTACGGGAGGTGACATGTCTGCAGAAGATATGTCTCCTGCAATTCCCTGCGGTAACTTCCTGTAGCTACTGGTTCGATAAACAAGGGGAGCTAAGCTCCTAATTGCCGTATGAAAACATAACTTGTGGCTTTTTCTAGAAAAACCGCATTTATGTGTGGTTAATTTGCACTTCTTTAACACGACACATCCGCTGCATTATGCATGCACCTGCCCTTCGGAGGGAAGTGGTATATGTGTACGGTTCTTTTCATAGTAGAAATCGTTTGCAAATTACGGAAAGAGCAAAGAGTTAAGTGAGTTCGATTAGTGCGCTTGTGAATTTTGAAAGAATTTAATAGACAAATGGAGTTGCAGTTGTTTTAATTGTGGAAATCCAAAAATTTTTTATTCATTACTTATAAGCAATGCTCGTAGAGCGATCCTATAATATTCTTATAATATTCCTATATAATTTTATTACCAATGGCAAGTATTCTTATAAAAAATAAGAGAGATTGTTCGATAATGAAAACTTAATTGATGCTAAATCAGAGACTCTAATTTTGACAATCATTTTTGTGACTTGGTAAAAAATGACAGTTCTAGAAAATGCAAGAGTTTCGGCGATATCTCTATCATGTTTGGTTGTCAGATGATTTCTCTAGAAAAGTTTATGCTCAACCAGAAGATCTTTATGAGAAATAAAGCAAATTATTCGAATAAATTCTGTTGTTGGAGTGTTGATCGCAGTGTGAGCTCTCCAGCAGCACTTTAAACGCCATTGTGGTTTCCTTAGTAATTGTTTATCGTTTTCCTGTGTCTTATCAAACTTTGCAAGTGCTCCATTATAATTGATTATTTTTTCCGTCTTCTATTATTGTTTTCTAGTGGGATAAAGCGTCAATGTACGCTATTCAACATGTTAAAGTTTTTGCATAGTGCGTCTGTCAGGCAAATTTTCTTTCAAATATTTCTTTGAAATTAAACTAATAAAGGTTTATTTATGATCTATACGAAGCGAATAATGATCTGTATATTATCTAACTGCTCTAAATTTTACGTTCTCCAGCAGTTCTGATTTATTTCTTGGAATAATAGAATCGTAATAATTTATCTTTCAAATGCCCTGAAACATTTACAACTCTTATGGAAATGTTGCTGATTAACTTTATATTTGGATATTGGGTTTTTATATTTATTCTAGACTACCTTCCTAGAATAATTTGAAGGGTCAAAATAGTTAAGTATTGGTCACATTTTAAAATTCACTTTGAGAAACATTCACTACACTAGAGAAGAACTCACTACAATACACAATCTATTTTAAGATAGTAATTCATTGTTAAAACTCTCATCAATAAATCTATCTAAAGTAAAAAGATGACCATTTTAGGATGAATACCAGTTTATACAAGGCTCAGATGACGAGGGTAACACCTGAACCAATGAATTTTCTCCAACTCTTTGTGCCTTGTTGTAGTATTGTCTATAAGAAGAAATCAATGACAAAGAAAGAAAATGAGGTAGATGTGAAAAATAATTAAAATTCGATTTAAAAAAATTGAGAGTAAGGAGTTTCGAAATTTGCCATGTTTAATCCTGAAGTTAAACTCGCTATCATTTGAACCAAGAGAAACATCATTTACAATGAAATAAAAAGACAAATATTTTTTTGAAATTATCGAATTCTTTCATAATCCCATATTAATTGACTCTTAAATTTTAACATCACATTTGGAACTTGATGCTCTCATTTTCTCACATTTCTGTTAAAGTATTCATAAACAGTTACAAATATAGAATGAGTTTTTGAGACTCAAATAATTCCGAATTGCTCTATAAAAATATCGAAATATATTGTTTATGATTACGATTTTTTTAAATAAATCATAAATTAAAAAGCAAAATAAATCGATAAAATGAACAAATAAATAAACAAAAATAAAAATATATAAAATAAATAAAAAGTAAAAAATACCACGATATTTCATTTTCAAAGTATTCTTAATATAAAAACTTTAAATAAAGCAAACACTTCTCATTTGCATGCAAGCAATGCCTTAAATTTATTAGACTTAAAACCATGAAAGATTAAAAGAACGTAACTTAAAAAGATTTTTCAATGCAGACAAAAAGCTAAATTTTATTTTACGTCTCTCTCTTCATGAAATAAGAAGAACTGTGTACAAAGCCCTTCTTTTATTCGAAAAGAAACCCAAATTAAGAGGACAGAATCAAAAAGAGGCGTTCATCATGTGGTGATTCTAACGAAACAAAGAGCTAAAATGTTCTTAATGTGACCCTAATTATGAAATACAAGCTTGGCAATTGAAGTCACAGGGTATTACTTTAAACTAAAATTGTTCTAAAAGAATTTTCAGTTCCGGTGCTGAAGGTGACAAGTCTCTAAAAACGCGGAAAAGCTTTAAAAAAACTCAACAATTAACTTTTTCCGCCATTTCACAGAAACTAAAAGCATTTACATGTTGCTTTAATTTCGCTTTATTCGCAGCAAACGCAGACTGAAACCACTTTTTAAAAGCCCATTTTTCTATTCTTCACTGTGAATGGCAACTGCAGAAAAATGACGTAGTCATTTTTATGAATGAAAAGGTATTTCATGTGTCATCAAGGGTTTTATTTCTTGCAGATTTAGAATGTGTTTATCGTGTTTTATAATGGAAATATTTATCTTAAAGTCCTAAGATATTTATTTTTATTTAATGCTACTTTGGTATATTGGAGTAGCTCCGAATTAAAATGTTTTCAAGTTTACTATTTTTAATGTAAAAACAACTTTTGTTAAAAAAAAAGTTGTCTTTGCTTTAATCATCTGCAATGATTTTTTATGAAAATGAAACAATTAATTTAATCAGAAGATTTTTAAAACTTTGTAACAGCTAATTTCCTCCATTATATTAAATTATTAATGTTTATTAGGTAAGTACTATAAATTTTCTTCACAAGTATGGAAATATAAATAGGATTTAAAGAATATTTTTTTGAAATTATTAATAACTAATACATTTTTCAATCACAATTTTATTTATGTATTGTTTCGA